>CAUYRT010105689.1:0-24321 GCA_963574885.1 Lepilemur ruficaudatus | reverse complement strand
TTTTTTTTTTTTTTTTTTTGAGCCAGAGTCTTGCTCTGTTGCCTGGGCTGGGCTAGAGTGCTGTGGTGTTAGCCTACCTAGTTCACAGCAATGTCAAACTCCTGGGCTCCAGCCATCTTCCTGCCTTAGCCTCCCACGTAGCTAGGACTACAGGTGTGCACCACCACGCCCGGCTAATTTTTTCTACTTTTTTTTTTCCCCTTTAGTTGCCCAGCTAATTTCTTTCTGTTTTTTAGTATAGACAGGGTCTTGCTCTTGCTGAGGCTGGTTTTGAACTGCTGACCTCAAACAGTCCTCCTGCCTTGGCCTCCCAGAGTGCTAGGATTATAGGTATGAGCTACCATGCCTGGGCCCTATTTTCAGTTGTTGTGTGTACTTAGGACTGGGATTGGCTTGGTCCCTTTTAATCATGTATTTATACATCTAATAGTAAGTGGCCACTCATTGATCATACTGTGGAACATATAGTGGGTATTTTAACAGCCAAAAAAGACTTCACAAATGCATAAACTAGATTTTACGCACTTATGAATTAGCTCCTTAGTCACTGCCCTCCCTATATTTACACACAGGCGTTTACACACACATATACACTAGCTTTTAGAGGGAGTATGAGTTGCTTCTGTTGCTGTTGCTGGTTTATCTTTTTCCTTCTCCAAATTCTACTAAGGCAAGTTGCTGACTTTATAAATGAACTGGCTGAGTGATAAGAATGGCTGACATTGTAGGTTGTGGTTTGAATGAGAAGAAAATGTGGAAGACAAGAAAGAGCCAAAGAGTTTTAGACTACAAGTCAGGAGATGAGCTTGGTTATCTGGCTTCCAAAGCCTAAACAAATTAGAAACAGAAATGTAGAAGGAGATAACTGAATCAAGAATAGGCATAGACAACAGAAAAAAGAGAGAATTTTTGTCTTATGATCGTCCATGTCCATCTTCTACAGGTTGAAAAAGTAACATAGTAGTGAGGAAACACAGGAGAACACCCAGAAGCAAAAGAAAAAGTTGGTAAGTAATCTATATAAAGTAATGCTCCACTTTTCAACACATTGACTGCCATGTGAATTGTATTTAAGTCAGGCTAGTTTTGACTCCAGAGGCCTCGTGAAGCAAAAACCTGCTGTTGGTTCATGAAAATTTTGTTGATGTTCTTATCGTTACAATTAATGCTGACAATTTAATTCTCAAAACGTGGATTGCATTGCACATAACTCACAGCACAGGAAACAACAAAAAATAACAAATTAGAAAGGATCGGTTTTTTTAAATCTTTTTTGAGATCTTTTTGTTTTAATAAAATACTGTGGCCCCAAGGAAAAAAATTTTTTTTCTAGTGTGGCAATGTGTTAATAGGTCAGATTTCTGCAAGTTCTGCTTTCTTGTTCCTAGCTGCGAGCTCACAATAAATGGAAAAGGGTCTATAAACCACTAAAAAAGCTGTCGCAAAGTCCGGCACCCTTATTTTTTTGTAGAGGCCCTCATTTGCATATGTTGACATAAAATTCTTATAATTATGGCTTCCTGGTTCATATCCCACAACAGATTTAAAAGGAAAATTAGGAGGCTGGGCATGGTGTGTCATATCTGTAATCCCAGCACTTTAGGAGGCCAAAGCAGAAGAATGGCTTGAAACCAGGAATTTGAGACCTGCTGGCAACAAAGCAAGACTTCATCTGTACAAAAAATAAGATTAGCTGGGCGTGGTGTCTTGTGCCTGTAGGCTCAGTTACTCAGAGGCTGAGGCTGAAGGGTTGCTTGAGCCCAGGAGTTTGAGACTGCAGTTACCTATGATCATGCTGCTGCACTCCTGCCTGGGCAACAGAGTGAGACCCTGTCTCTAAACAAAAAAATTTTAAAAAGGAAAATGGGTAATAGTGGTTTATTGAAGAAGTTGGGTGCACAACAACACTGATCAGTGATAATATGGTAGCATGATGTCAAGGAAAATTAGCTCAAAAGCATAGCCATGGCCAGGCGCAATGGCTCATGCCTGTAATCCTAGCACTCTGAGAGGCCGAGGCGGGAGGAGATCAGGCGTTCGAAACCAGCCTGTGCATGAGCGAGACCCTGTCTCTACTAAAATAGAAAGAAATTAATTGGCCAACTAAAAATATGTAGAAAAAATTAGCCGGGCATGGTGGTGCATGTCTGTAGTCCCAGCTACCTGGGAGGCTGAGGCCGGAGGATCGCCTAAGCCCAGGAGTTTGAGGGTGCTGTGAGCTAGGCTGACGCCATGGCACTCTAGCCCAGGCAACAGAGTGAGACTCTGTCTCAAAAAAAAAAAAAAACTTAGCCGTCTGGGACCATTTGGTAGTAGAAGGGCAAACAGTTCTATAGACCTGTAGCCCCTAGAGGCATCCCAAGTTCATAGGAAAATATACCTGAGGATCATAATCATGACCATGAGTCATAAATAAAAGGTGATATTTCCTATAGAAAATTACATAATTCACTTTAGAAACATTTTTATTAAATGCTGTTAAAATGTTACAGTATTTAGAGGAAAAGCATCTTAAAAATGTATTTGGGGGAAAAGACATATTTGGGAAAATGTAGTTATATAGAACCTCTATTCCTTGCTTTATACATGAGGCATCATTGTAATATTTGAGTCTTTCTCATGTTTTTCATTTTTATTTAACATGTTTGAAGTAGTAGCTATTTTTCAGTTGATAACAAGAAAGGGAATATATGTTTTTACTCCTCTTCCCACAGTCAAACTCCAGTATAAACAGTACCTAGTGGCCTCTGCAGATAAGCACCTCCCACAGTGGATGTGGGTTTGGATGCAGAGATAGCTTATTACTTCAGATTTTCATTGTATTTGTTCACTGGGGCAATATAAACCCCCGCCTGACTGATAGCATCGTCTTATCTAAAGGACTTTGATTCTTAATGAACAGGTAAGAAAAGAACTTGTGATTTATGAAATAAGAGAGGTAGCAATAACAACAGCTTCCCCCGTGCAGTGATTATTGTAGCAAAGTCAAGCTGAAACAATGAAGAATGAGGTCATGTGCTGCCTGACTCATTTCAGTACAATACGCAAATGGGTTCATTTTATAGAATGGGCCATTTTAGCACTTCTCTAATGATGTTTCGATTAAAATGGAACAAAATACATAAAGAAGCAACCTGTTTATAGGAAAGAATTTTATTTTATTGGTAACTACCAGTGCATCAATTCTAATTCCTTTGTTGGGAGTTAGAATATTTGATCTTAGGATTGGAGGGACCTTAAAGGGTATATCCAGCTGGGTGTGGTGACTGGCATCTGTAATTCCCCTACTTGAGAGGCTGAGGCAGGAAGATTGCTTGAGCTCAGGAGGACAACATGGTCAGATTAGGGGTGAGCCATTGGGGCAAAGATTCTCCCCTCCCCACCAGAGTAAGACAACTCACGGAGAAATTCTTCCTGTTCAGTCTCTCCTCCAATAGTTCTGTGCTTAGAGGTCTTATTACAACTCCTTGGCAATGACATCATAAAAGTTAATTTTTACATAGACCTTTATATTAGTTTTATTGACTTGAAAAATACTTGTTATAAATTTTTTCTGTGGTTTTCAAATCAGTGCCAGTTGTCAGTCTTTTCCCTTCCTGCCAGATACCTCTTCAGTACCCAATTTTGTTGTTTTTTAGAGACAGGGTCTTACTCTGTTACCCAGGCTGAAATGCAGTGGTGTGATCATAGCTCACTACAACTTCTAACTCCTAGGCTCAAATGATCCTACTGCCTCAGCCTCTCCAGTAGCTGAGACTATAGGCATTTGTGACCATGCAGAGCTAGCACCTAATTATTAATGCTACCACTATATGATTAGAAATTTTTTTCTGTAAGTAACATAAAGTTCCTATTATGTTAATATAAATATTTTCACACTATATCTTTCTTATTGTTTAAGTTCAGTTAGTTTTATTCAATTATGTTTACCTATCTTCAAATATGACTCATTTTCTTTCTACTCTTTCCTATTATAAATATATCTGACTTTTATTTGAAATACTTAAATTTATTTTTACCCTTATAAACAAGCGGGATATTGTGTGAGTTGTAATTTTTCTGACTTTAATTCTTTCCCTTAAGTAAAATATTAGCACTGTAACAGAAAATGGAAAGCTTTAGGTGGTGGGGTACCATATTTTCAGAGAAGTTAAAAGTCAATATTGTTTTTAATTTTTAAGAGTTAATGTCATTGGAATAACATGTAGTTCCTAAAACAAGAGGTATGTAAGTGGTGTTAGTAGAAATGTATATACAGTATATGGGGAAAAAACTGAACACAAAATTGTATGCAAATACTGGTTACAGCTTGCAGTAGCCATCCTCCAAGATGGCCCTTGATGATCCTCACCTCCTAATAGTCATGCCTTTGTGTAGTCCCCTCACACATTTCATCAGGGTCGTTCTGTATGACCATTAGAATATAGGAAATTGATAGTGTATAACTTCCAGGGCTAAGTCATACAGGACATAGCAGCTGCTGCCCTGCTCTTCTTGGATTGCCTACTCTGGAGAAGCCATCCATCGTATTGTTAAGGGCATTAAAGCAGCCCTACAAAGAATCTATGTGGAGAGCTACGGAAGCTTCTTACCAACACTTGGCATCAACTTACTAACCATTCAGTGAGCCATCTTGGAGATGGGCCTTCCAGCCCCAATCAAACCTTCAGATGACTAGAGCCCCAGCCTACATCTTTTTTTCCCCTTACTTAAAAAATGTGTTAATACCCAGCCTACTTCTCGACTGTAATCGCATGAGAGCCCCTAAGTCAGAACTACCCAATTAAGCCATTCCCAAGTTTCTTTTTTTTTTTTTTTTTTGTGCACATCAGTGTCCTATATTCCCAAATTTCTGAACCACAGAAACGGTGAGATAATCAGTGTTTAGTGTCTTAAGCTACTAAGTTTTGGAGTTATTTGTTATGCAGCAATAGATAACTAATGTACAGCATACTAAAATATTTTTAGAAGAGAATTTGTACAATGTAAACAATGTTTAACATCTTTTAGGGTGTTTTTGGAAAGTTTATCATAATTTTGACAATTTGAAAGTATTTTCATTAAAATTTCAGTTTAGCTATAGAACCAATAGATTTAGGAAAATAAAATTAGTTTCTCCTAACAAATTAATATGACTAGATTATGTACTTATTAATCAATTACATTCTTTTAAAAATATGTTTATTTATAAAAATGTAATTTCTCCCTTTTTATGTCTTTGCATCCTATATCTGTTGTGAGTTTCTATTGATACCACCTTGGGCACTCTTCTTGGTGCTTGGATTACATCAGAAAACAAAAAGATTCCTGCTCTGAAGAAGCTTATATTCTATCAGAAAAGCACAGGCAATGAATATAATAAATAAGCTGTCTAGGATTTTAGAATGTATTAAGTGGTGTAGAAAAATAAAAAGTGGGTCAGAGTAAGGGAGATTGAGAAAGCAGGTGGAGGTGGGGGCATGTGAGGGAGGGAGGTTATGTTAGGTCATTAAATATGACGTGTCCAATTTTGAATCAGAAGTTTAGCTTATTATATCTCAAACAAGAAATACAGTTAATCAAAGTATGTGTCTAATCAGACACATACTAATCAAAGTATGTATCAATACAGTTTTGTCACCTTAACAGTAGCTTGTTTATGCCAGCAGCAAAGAAGCCTGGAGAGCGAGTAGCAATGAAATTGCAAAAGGCATTTTTCCCGGCTTGTTGAGAATTGAGTATTTTTTCTTGTAAGAAGTGGTCCAAAGTCTGGAAGGAGTGGTAGTCGGTTGGTGTAAGGTCTGATGAATACGGTGGCTGACAAAGAGTTTCTAAGTCCAGTCTCTGTGGTTTGAGCTGTGTTGTTTGTGCAACATGTGGTCAAGCATTGTCTTGTAAGAGGATTGCCGTGTCTCTGTTGACCAGTCTCGGTTGTTGAATCGAAAGCATCGTCATTATTTCATCCAATTGGTTGTAGTAGACATCCGCTGTAATCAACTGACTAGGTTTTACAAAGTTGTAGCGGATAATACCACCACTGGACCACCAGACACCATTAGCTTTTTTGGATGAATATTTGGTTTTGGACTGTTTCAGCACTTTATCCAGCATTGTGCTGAACACTTGTGATTGTAAAAAAGAATCTATTTTTTATCACACATAACAATACAGTATAGAATTTGTTCGCCTTTATCTCATGTCAGCAAAGAAAGGCAAGCTTCAAGATAATTTTTCTTTTAACATTTATTTAATTTATGTAGTACCCATCTATCCAGTTTCTTTACCTTGTCAATTTGTTTTCTTTTATTTTTTTAATTTCTCCTCTTCTTTTTCTTTAAAGCCTACACCACCCAGTATTCCCAGGTGGTCCTCCCATCCAAGTACTAACCAGGCCAGACCCTGCTTAGCTTCCGAGATGGGACGAGATCCCATCGGGATGGTATGGCTATAGACTGTCAATTTGTTTTAAATGATCTAGTATTGTTGGAATAGTAACATCAAACCTTGTTGTTAATTTATGCACAGGTTGAGATGAATTCAGTTCCACTACAGTTTCTGGTTTATCATTATCCACCTTGGTCTCAGATTGTCCACATGGCTCATTTTTAAGATTAAAATTACCAGAATAGAACTTTTTAAACCATCAATGTACTGTGTGTTCATTAGCCACATCCTTTCCAAACACTTTGTTGATATTTTGAGCTGTCTGTGTTGTACTGGTTTTACAATGGAACTCATATTTGAAAATAAGAATTTTTGGCTTATCTATGGTTGTACAAACATTGTTCTAAAAATTTTTGAAAGATAATCACAAGTCAAAACATGTATTTGAAAGAATGAGGATGTATCTTTTCAATAAAAATAAAACAAGAAGTGTCAAAGTGAAATGTCACAGATATTAACGGTCAGTACTTAAGTAAATCAGGCATTTCATACTTAATAACCTAGTAGTATTAAAAGTAAGCCTCAATAAGAAAGTGGCAGCGAACAATGATCTGAAGGAGTTACAGGAATATATCAAATGAATATGCAGGAAAAGATTGTTCTGGGTAGTGGGGACTGCTACAGCAAAGGCCCTAAGGTAGCTAGAGCATGTGTGACATAAGCACAGAGGTCAGTGTGGGGGTAGTGAGTAAGGTGAAAACTACTAGTAGATGAGGTCAGAGACAAAACAGGGATGGAGGCAGAACAGGTGACTCCATGAAGGCTGTTGTTAGGACCTTGTTACTCTGAGGGAAATGGAAAGCCATTGCTAGATTTTGCATAGAAGGGAGACATGCTCTAACGTATTTTCAAAGGATGACTTTGGTTGCTTGTTTAAAATAGACTGTAGCGGAGTGAGGATAAATGAAGGGAGTTCTATTAGGAAAATATTAGTAAATCACCAGAGAGATGATGGTGGCTTGGGCCAAAGTGATAATGGTGGAAGTAGTTATTAATAGAAATGGTAGGATTTGGGGGAAATGTATTCAATCAGTGGGAAACAGATCTCCCAAAGCTCCTGATTGTGTATAGGAAGATCAGACAATTATAAAACTTTCACATTTTGATGGAAGTCTCACTTTCCAGCCTCATCTCTGACCATTCTCTGCTCTACATTCTCCTCCCCACACCTGTATCTATCTTTTCCTAGAGCCATAGTGGATGACCCTTCCTGGGTGGCCTAGTGGTTAAGACTGTGGCTCTGGAATTAAACCATCCTTGTTTGATTTCTGGCTCTTTTCACTTAACTACCATGCAGTCTTAAGTTACTTAGTTTCTCTAAGCCTCAGTTATCTCATTTATAGAATGGGAATGTTACCTTTCCTGCCCCCTCCCCTTCTCCCCTAAAAAAAAAAAAATAGGGATGTTAATAGCACCTAACTAACAGTGGCACTAATTAATCCACTAACTAACAGTGGCATTAATCCATGTAAAGTGCTTAACATAGTGCTTGGCATGTATTAAGTTCTCAATAAATATTGGTTATAATTATTATTTCATATTATATTTCTTTGACCACAGTCTTTCTTGGACATTAAATGGTAACCCTTCTCTTCTACATCCTCCTTCGCTATAGTCTTCTGCTTTCTGTTTATGTTTTGTTTCTCAAATCTATATGACAAAAATGCTTGAGGAATTTTTTGTAATTAAAAAAATTTTTAGAGTTAGAGTCTCACTGTGTTGCCCAGGCTGGTCTCAAACACCTAGGTTTAAGTGATCCTCCTGCCTCAGCCTTCCAAGTAGCTGGAACTACAAGCACACACCGCTGCACCTGGCTCTTGAGAAAAAAATTTTTTTTCCCAGAAACAGGGTCTTGCTCTGTTGTCCAGGCTGGAGTGCGGTGGTGTGATAATAGCTCACTGCAGCCTTGAACTCCTGGGCTCAAGTGATCCTCCTGCCTCAGCCTCCCTAGTAGCTGGGACTACAAGTGCATGCCACCACACCTAGCTACTTTTTCTATTTTTTGTGGAGATGGGGTCTCGCTCTTGTTCAGGTTGGTCTCAAACTCCTGGCTGCAAGCAATCCTGCCTCAGCCTCCCAAGGCCGACTAGGATGATAAGCATGAGCCACTACACCCAGCGTTTTCTTTTTCTTTTTTTTTTTTTTTCAGGAGCGCTGCCAGGAGAAGAGGACATTTTTTTTTTTCTTGAGACATATTCTCACTCTGTCACCTGGGCTACAATGCCAGGGCATCAGCCTAGCTCATAGCAACCTCAAACTCTTGGGCTCATGTAATCCTCCTGCCTCAGCCTCCCGAGTAGCTGGGGCTACAGGCATGTGCCACAGTGCCCAGCTAATCTTTCTATTTTTAGTAGAGACAGGGTCTCGCTCTTGCTTAGGCTGGTCTCAAATTTCTGAGCTCAAGGGATCCTCCCGCTTCAGCCTCCCAGAGTGCTAGGATTACAGGCATGAGCCACCATGCCCAACCAAGAAGAGGAAATTTTTTAAAGAAATCAAATTATCAGTAATGTTTCTATCATCTGCTTTCATCCTTTTATAGTTCCTCTGGTCTTTGTCCACATGTCTCTATTTTATGTAGTTCTATGCATTTTTCATGATACTTTCAAGTGTCATTTCATGATGCCTTTCCACATCCTCTAGGTAGAGTTAGTCCTGTGTTTGGGTTCCTTTAGCATGCTTATGCTTGACTTTAAAAGGTATGGTTATGTGTATGTATGTCTGTGACCTCTATCAGACTTGGCATCTTTTCTTTTCTCGAGACAGAGTCTCACTCTGTTACCCAGGCTGGAGTGCCATGGCGTCAGCCTAGCTCACAGCAACCTCAAACTCCTGGGCTCAAGCGATCCTCCTGCCTCAGTCTCCCGAGTAGCTGGGACTACAGACATGTGCCACCATGCCTGGCTAATTTTTTTTCTATATATTTTTAGTTGGTCAATTAATTTCTTTCTATTTTTAGTAGCGATGGGGTCTCACTCTTGCTCAGGCTGGTTTTGAACTCCTGACCTTGAGCCATCCACCCTCCTTGACCTCCCAGAGTGCTAGGATTACAGGCATGAGCCACCGCGCTCGGCCCTAGTTAACATTTTATTTTATTTTATTTTATTATTTATTTTTTTTGAGACAGAGTCTCACTCTGTTGCCCAGGCTAGAGTGCCGTGGCATCAGCCTAGCTCACGGCAACCTCAAACTCCTGGGCTCAGGTGATCCTCCTGCCTCAGCCTCCCGAGTAGCTGGGACTACAGGCATGTGCCACCATGCCCAGCTAATTTTTCCTATGCATATTTTTCGTTGGCCAAGTAATTTCTTTCTATTTATGGTAGAGACGGGTCTCGCTCTTGCTCAGGCTGGTTTTGAACTCCTGACCTTGAGGGATCTGCCCGCCTCGGCCTCCAAGAGTGCCAGGATTACAGGCGTGAGCCACCACGCCCGGCCCCTAGTTAACATTTTAAACTTGCTTTATGTTTAACTTTTAATTTTTTTTGTTTTGTTTTGTTTTTTTGAGACAGGGTCTCACTCTTTTGCCTGGGCTAGAGTGCCGTGGCGTCAGCCTAGCAATTTTTAATTTTGTTAAAGCCAGCTTTGCTGTGGAGCCCAGATGAATTGGCAGTAGAAGCTTTTATGTTTTACTGTTTTTAGATTTTTTTTGGTGGACCTTTTTAATCACCTATCCTATTCCATTATTTTCCACTATTGGGAAATACCGTGTCATTTTATCCAAGTCAATCAATATTGACATTTGCTTAGGGAGGGAATAGAAAGATAAAATTAACAATCAGATATCACTATGGAACTGTACAGGGAAAACAAGTCTACTCCTTTTGAAATCTGATTCAGTGCCTCCAGAACCATTCTTCCTCATATACTTAACTTATTTATTCTGGTACACCTCTATATTCCAGTGATACTGTTCTCTTGGTATTTGAAGTTCTCAGAATTCTGCTTGTGTTACTTCCCCAGGGTAATTCCTACCTCTCATTCAGGAACCACCTTAGGTCTCTCATCCCTCAAGAAGCCTCCCACCTCCACCTTTCCCCTTTCAAGCCAAGTTACCTGTCCATTTTATTCGTTCCTGTAGCATCTTGTGGGCCTTCTGTCAGAGAACTTATCACAGTACGTTGTAGCTGTTGGTTTACTTGTCTATTTTTTCTAGTAAGCCGAAGTCTCCCCAGTAGCTAAGACTGTATCTGATTCCTCTCTGTATGTCTAGAGCCTAGCACAGTGTCTGGTAATTATTACTCAGTAAATGCTTATTAATTAGACAATTCAATGCTCAGCTTTATAAATTCCATCTCAGGTGAGGAAGCTATTGAGAAAGTTATTAACTTTTCTATTTTGCTAAGGTAAAAACACAGAATTCAGTTCCTGAGCAACTTCAGCCCTATAAGCAATAATTCTACTAGGTGGCACTTAACTATCATAAAAGTAGATGAACCAGACAATCATGTACCCAGAGAAAAGGTGACTAAGGGAGGAGCAAAGGATAAGAAGGGAGTGAGTTAGCAAAATGCCACATGGTTAATTGCAGACTGGCACAAAGGTGAATGTGGTTCATGAAGCTAGCTTGGTTTAGAAGAGCTGAAATAGGATCAAAGAGCAAAAGGCAACTCACAGTGAAAGCGAGGATTCATGGGGAACAGGCAGACACGAGCAGGTGAGCACTCAGATGGGGCTAGGGGCCCCTGGAATTGTGGTCTGTCAGGCTGTGGGTGACATGGATGAAGGGAAGCCAGAGTGCGAAGCTCTGGGAAGGCTTAGTGGGGAGGATTAGTGTTTACTCCAGGTATAAAGACATACTGAAAAGACCATAGGAGGAGATAAAGAGGGGGCTTTACTGGGGGTGAATAAGAGACAGTAAGCAAGGGTTATTGAGAAGGCCAATCCTGAGAAGAGTGGATTTAAATATACTGATGTATATTCCCCAGTCTATGAAAAGTGAATTTGACTATTTGAATTATTTTGCATAGCGTATAAAATGATACATTTGGCACATTTGGACAAATGCCACCTTTATATAATTGACAAATTTGGAGAAACAGCCTTTCCTTATAAGCTTGTAATTGTGATTTTTTTTCAGTGGATGGGTAATTAATCTCCTTTTTGGAAAGGAGTCAGCTATTCTTGTTAAATGGGTGAGATCCAGTGCCTGAGTTATGGGATCACCGTTTAGCCCTTTGGATATTTATTCAACACCTGTTTATGTGCTAGCACTGTTCCAGCACCAAGAGCACATCCAAAACAAAACAGAAAAAATGTCTGCCTGCCTATAACTCACATGGGGGTGGAATGGAGGGAAACAAGGAATATGAAAATAAATAAAAATAGTAAGTGATTAGTGTATTAGAAGGTAAAAAGAGCTATGGAGAAAAACAGGGAAGGAAGGTAGACAAATGTGCAGGTGGCCAAGAGGGTTGTAATTTTAAATAGGGTGAACAAGGAAGGTCTTGCTGAGAAGGTGTCATTTGAGCAAAGATTTTAACAAAGTGAATGAGCAAGCTGTGCAGGCTGGCATCATATAAAATAGGATGCCATTCTATAAACTCCACATTGTAAGCCTTTCTAATACCATTTTAAAAATAATAATCTTAAAAATGAGGTTGAAAGTGGTGTTAGAAGGTAATTGCTGAGAGCAGAAGGGGCATTTTAAGTGTGCATTCTTTGCTTTTTCTAAAATTTACTGTTTGGTTTTACACTGAACACCTGGTATGACTCTGCAGATTTTACTCCATGAAAACAAATACCTAGGATGCATTTTTTTTCCCTGGAAATCTGTTTTGAAAGAAAAACAAGTGTTTTCTTAATGGAAATAAAAGCTGGAGAGATTTTTCAGAAACCACAATAATATACAAAATATGAGTGATCCCTGTAGTCACAGAGATAGAGGAAACCTGGTGTCTAGAGCTTCTCTAATTTACTGCCTGAGGGAGAAGAGGGACTAAGAGTGGGACAAAGCAAAGATCCATCAATACACAGAGAATCTGGAAAGTTGCTTCTGTCTTTAGTTATTTAGATTGATCTACAGGACCAGCCTGTTTCCTGTAAAGGAAGATTCAGCCAAGAGGGAGTGATTTAAGGTGTGAGTATGAGTCTGTTTCAGTGGTTGATTTCATGGGATGAAGTTTTGTTTGTTTGAGAGTCTAAAAGTTGAACAATTTTGTTTGTTTCTTTCCTAGCCAGTAGCTCTTATCCTTAACAGTTAATACAAGATAGAAGTTCAGCCTTGAATAGTGTTCAAATGGGTGATTCCTTTTTCTTTTTCTTTCTTTCTTTATTCATTTTTATGAAGAGGGGTAGTGATGGGGGTTGAGTCGCCCGGGCTAGAGTGCCGTGGCATCAGCCTAGCTCACAGCAACCTCAAACTCCTGGGCTCAAGCGATCCTTCTGCCTCAGCCTCCCAAGTAGCTGGGACTATAGGCGTGTGTCACCATGCCCGGCTAATTTTTTTTTTTCCTATATATTTTTAGTTGGCCAATTTATTTCTTTCTATTTTTAGTAGAGATGGGGTCTCGCTCTTGCTCAGGCTGGTTTCAAACTCCTGACCTTGAGCGATCCTCCCGCCTCGGCCTCCCAGAATGCTAGGATTACAGGTGTGAGCCACTGCACCCGGCCTAATTTTTCTATTTTTAGTAGAGACTGGGTCTTGCTCTTGCTGGTCTGGATGTCCTGAGCTCAAGCAGTCCTCCCATCTCTAGCTCCCAGAATGTGAGGATTACAGGTGTGAGCCACCGTGCCCAGCCAAACAGGTGATTCTAACTCTGCCTTTGTAGTACTTCAGACCAGCTCTAGTTATTTTAAATATTTATAAATTCCAAATGTAATTAACTTTAATTTGCTTTATTTTATGTAATATGTCACCTGTGGGGAGGGAGGCATTTTGATAAACCCAACTGCATACTTTACAAATTTGAGATGATTGAGAATCCTTAATCTGTACTCCAAATATATGAAGTGTTTGAGATGAATGGTCTGGGAAAGGAGAACTTTGGAATCAGATCTTGTTGCTTAGCCAGTAACTATGACTTGCATAAGAGATCCAGAGATGAAAGCTGGACCCAAAGTGTTTTGAGTAAAGTATATACAGGGCAATTAAGGAAGCCTTAACTGTTAGAGGATAGATATGGCATTATTCACTAATGCCAAGAGAAGCTATAGTCTACAGCAGAGAAAATTTATATATTTTAATGTATATAAATATATAAGCAAATATATAAAAATAAAAAATTTAAAAAAAAAATATATAAAAATGTCTAATAATAGATTTTACATGTAAATAATATACAAAGCAGAAAAAATAGCAGACAATTGGCAACATCTAGAGACATTTTTGGTTGTCGCAAGTGGTGTGGGGGACTGGGGGGTTGGGATGTGCTACTGACATCTAGTGAGTAGAGGCCAGGGGCACTGCTGAACATTCTATCACATGCAGGACAGCCCCACAACACAGAGTTATCCAACCCCAAATGTCAATAATGCCAAGGTTGAGGAACTGTGCCCTTAAGGAACTCTCCAGATGAGATAATAAGACATAGTCTGAGCTTTACAGCAGGCCAACTACAAATCACCAACACAAAAAGCACTTAATTTTTTTGTTTCCTTCTCATTTAATGTTCCTCCAGGAAAAGAGAGGGAAAAAAGTTACTACTAAAGCAACCATGTAGAAGGGATTCCATTATTCCATTGAACACTACCAAGTGTTTTTTATCACAGGCATCGAGAAAATTCAAACTCACTATAATGACTTTGTTACAAAATGATGCAAAAACTTAAAAACTCCTATACATTTTAAAAATTATTTTCCAGTAACAATAAAAAATTCACTCTCCTACTTTCCAAAACTTCAGTCCTGGAAAAACACTAAAAGATGTTATATAATATTTGAACAAAGTATTATAATTTAAATACAAAAACCGCAAACTTATAAATCATTTGATTTTCATGATAACCATGGAAGGTAGGTAAGGTAGGTGTGCTTATTCCCCTTTTACAGATGAGGAAATGGATTCTCAGGCTAAATGACTTGTCCAAGATCCCATAACTGCTCAACAGATAAAGATGCTGGGACTGAAACTCAAGGCTTCTGACCTGAGACTCTGTGCTTTCTCTGCTGTGTTCCACGTCTAGGTTTTCAGCAGCATTTATGTCCAATCTATCATAATATAAAAACCCAAAATAAATAATGCTGAGCACACTAAGTTTTTCGTTTCTGCTGAATACATATTACGAAATATGGGCAATAACTTGCTTAAGGGAGGCATTTTGGAGTCAGAGAAAAAAGTTGGCAAGAGTGAAGTGTGATTTTTTTTTTAAAAAATTATCATATTCTAATACAGGTTCTCACTCTGTTGCCCAGGCTAGAGTACACTGGTGTCATCCATAGCTCAGTGCTGAACTCAAGTGATCCTCCCGCCTCAGCTTCCTGAGTAGCTGGGATTGCAGGTATGCACCACCATACACGGCTAAATTTTTTATTTGTTAGTTTTTTTTCTTTTTTAGAGATGGGGTCTTGCCACATTGCCTAGGCTGGTCTTGAACTCATGGCCTCAAGTGAACCTCCCGCCTCTCAGCTTCCCAAAGTGCTAGGATTGGCCTGGCACAGTGGCTCATACCCTTAATCCTAACACTCTGGGAGGCTGAGGCAGGAGGATCACTTGAGGTCATGAGTTTGAGACCAAAGTACTAGCATTACAGGCATGAGCCACCACACCCGGCCAAGAGTGATTTCTGATCTGGATTTCATCACTAAGTTTATGACTTTCAGCAAACCAGAGACCTCTCTGTCTTAATTTGCCCATCTGCCTTAAGTTCTTATGGATAACATGGCCTGAAACTTGTGAAGGCTGTTTTTAAAACCATAATTGTCTATTTAAGTGTTTTTAAATTAAGTTGATTTATTTCCTTAAAATGCAGTTATGTTACAAAATGTAGTTATATGTGTGAGCCACTAGCAATATCGTTCATCACCAGTGACAGTCCAGTGACCTAATTTTTGAAGACTGTGAACACCCCAATGGTAGGGACTTTATAACTTCTTTGTAACTTTAATTCAGAAGTTGAAGCTTCTTATCTGTCAATCACAGAGAAGGAAGAGAAGGAAAAAGGGAGGAAAGGGTGTTAGTTTATGATCTAAAGGCAAATTTGTCAAAATAGAAAGAAGAAAATTAGACTCAACGGTAGGAACAGGTGGCAGAGAGCCTTTGAGTATGTGAGAAGCACCCTACAATTAAAAGCAAAGCATGGATGATTATGTTAAGTGAAATAAGCCAGGCACAGAAAGACAAATACCACATGTTCTCACATTGATCTCATGGAAGTAGAGAGCCAAATGATAGTCCCCAGAGGCTGGGAAGGATGAAGGGTAGGGATGAAAAGAGGTTGGTTAGTAGGTATAAACATACAGTTAGAGAGAATACGTTCTAGTGTTTGAAAGCACAGTGAGGTGACTATAGTTAACAATAATTTATTGTATATTTCCAAATAGCTAGAATAGAAGATATGAAATGTTCCCCACATGAAGAAATGATACATGTTTGAGGTGATGGATATCTTAAATAACCTAATTTGATAATTACACTGTTTGCATATATCAAAATATCACATATACCCCATAAATATGCACAATTATTATGTATCAGTAAAAAAACAAAGCATAGGGAGAAAATTGTGTGTGTGTGTGTGTGTATATATATATATATATATATATTTTTTTTTTTTTTATGGAGATGGTCTTGCTCTGTTGCCCAGGCTGGAGTCCAATGGCAAAATCACAGCCCACTGCAGTCTTGAACTCCTGGGCTCAAGTGATCCTCCTGGTTCAGCCTCCCTAGTATCTGGGACTACAGGTGAATACCACCACGCTCAGCTATATTTTTTTGTAGATACAAGGTCTAGCTATGTTGCCCAGGCTGGTCTTAAACTCCTGGCCTCAAGCGATCCTCCTGCCTCAGCTTCCCAGAGTGCTGGGATTATAGACATGAGCCATTGTGCCTAGCTGGAAAATATATTTTAAATCTCAGTTTCCTTTTGAAACCAGATACCCTTCAGAAAAGGTGCTAAGAGCCTACATTATTAGCTCATTGTACTTGTTATTAGAAATAGAGAAGGAACACCTTGGGTATAGTGTGTTTATTCTTTTAAAGGTGTAACCAAAAAAGCCAGTTGGTCTAACCTTGTGTGTTTTTATCCTATAAGCCACTGCAGGTGTGTGAGCAAGACTGCTGCTGCAACAAAAGCCTAACCCCAGCCACATCTTGGGAAAAGAATGGCCACTTCCTGGAGTGCAGTCTTTTTCATGCTGGTGGTATCCTGTGTTTGCAGCACTGTCTTCCACAGGGAACAGCAGACTTGGTTTGAGGGTGTCTTCCTGTCTTCCATGTGCCCCATCAATGTCAGTGCCAGCACCCTGTATGGAATTATGTTTGATGCAGGGAGCACTGGAACTCGAATTCATGTTTACACCTTTGTGCAGAAAACACCAGGTAAGTGCAACTGGGACCCTTACCAGAGTCTATAAATTTACACTTTAGTATCCCCTGCCAGAAACAAATGTGCTGAGAGTTCATGATGTGAATTACAGAATCTTACAGCTAGTGAATGTCCTTCTTCAGGACTACTTTTGACTGTAATTGAACACATGGTTTAATTCATTGTGGAATTTTGAGAGATAAGGACTGCGTGTAGTCTGAAACCCATGTGTTCAAGAAGAATGGCTGGAATTTGTTCTTCCTGTTCTCTAAAGGTGGTTAATACTCCAGAGGTCCAGAATATTGGGAGTGGTCTTGGGAGAAGAATCACGTGAGAGTTTCACTGACATCCTTGGACAAGGGGCTGCGGGGACTCAGTTTTTCTGAATTGTCAGTGTTCTTTCCTCAGGTTGCCTGTAGAGCCTGGGGAAAGGAGTAGGAGCTAGGTGTCCACCAGAGAAATGGCAGCAGGACTCTCAGAGGTTTCTCTAGTCCTCCTTCCTAGTACTCTTATAAGACATTCCTCACAAGTGGCATCATTTGGGGGGACAGCTTGGGGGAAGAGCAGGTTAACCTAGTAAGTAATAGGAAAGTTTACAGAGCCCAGTGTCTGAAGCAGCCTAACTGTTGGTAATCAGCTTACTTTCTTCTGTTTTGTTCCATGGGCAAAATAGGACAGCTTCCAATTCTAGAAGGGGAAATTTTTGATTCTGTGAAGCCAGGACTTTCTGCTTTTGTAGATCAACCTAAGCAGGTGAGTTTCTTATGATTTAATGTTTTGATTCTCAGTAACTTGGTAATTTAACAATAACACTGCTGTTAAATATCTCATGCTGTTCATTAATGAGATTGAAGTCATGTATGAAGATCAGTTTTCTCTCCTCAGCTAACCTCATGGAGAATAGTAATTGTATACTCTCGGCTCATGAGGGCTGGGTGGAAGGAGGCTAGAAAATAGATTGTGGTCATGCAGGGATGACACTAGCTTTTAAGAGATTGTTCCCTGTGTATTTACTGTTTAGGTTTTGCATTGAAGCCATCAACTGCATTTCTTTATGTAAATGAAGAAAATAAACATGAAGTTTTATAGGGTATGATGTATAGACATGGCAGTTGAGGGGATGGAGACCAGTGAATTTCATTTTATTTTTATTTATTTTTTTAAATTAGAATTTATTTTATTTGATAATGTCTAAATACAGCCCTAGGACAATAACAATTACACCCTCAGGAAAGGCATCAGCCCCCCGCCCCTGCTCTCATCCCAATCCTGGTGGATCCCCAGGTTTCCAGGGCTCTGTAGCTTCTTTCAGTATAAAGGGCTCCTTCCATGGTTGGTGTCAACAGACTGGGACCTGGAGGGGAGGCTCCCCAGGAAGAACTAACTGGGCCTTCGATGACCTCCTTTTGCTGGATCAAGATTGACCTTCGCCTGAAGTCTCTGAGCTCAGGTCTCTGCTTCCTAGTTAAGGTTATTCACTTAGTTTTAAATGAGAAACAGCCAATGTTTGAAGAATCCAACAAAATCACTCCAACTCAGTGTTTATGTTTATAGAAGGGAAGAAAATTATAAGGCGCTTACATTTTACATCTCAATAGAAAAGTAAAAATATCTATTCCTTTCAGACAATAAACTTGTCATTTAATTATTATTTCTATTATTATAACTCATTTAGCAAACAATGAGTCATATATAAATTCTAGTAACTGCCAAGCCCTGTCACATAAAATTTAGCTATAAACTCTGACACCCATATCATAGGACACAGAACAGAGTTGTCCACTGTCAAAAAATTCTCCACTCTGCAAAAGAAAGAAACTGATGTTTTGGTAAATACTTATAATTCAACAATTTACCTACCACACTTGTGGAGCGTTTTTTTTTTTTTGCAGCCATAATGGTAGAGATATTTTCCCTATTTCTTCTCCCTGATAGAATTCCCAAAGCTAAGCTCTGTTATTCTGTTTGAAATCACCCCCAAAGTAGAACAGACTACTTAGAATACCCACTCTGGGTAAGAAAAAAGGTAAATAAGAATTATCAGCAAATAGAATATAAGTCTAAATTTTTTCCCTAAAAGCCACCTCTTTCTTGCCTCATTGGAAGTATTTTATTGTCTTTCAGGCTTTGCTGGTAAAATACATTTTATAGTTAATGAATAAATCTTTTCAAGGTAACAAGTCCAGGGAGGGGTGGTGCTGACTGCAGCAGACACTTGTGGCTCCAGTGTCAAATCAGACTGTCTCATCACTTGGGAAATCCTCCCACCCCCACCCTGCTCATTGAAGAACTCAATGACCACCATCCCAGGAGACACGCTCTGTACCTCCCCCTGTCTGAAGTGCAAATTGCTTTGCAGGTTCTTGCACTGCCTCACTTGGGTGGGTTTTCATTATCCTTAGGGATAAGTTTTTTCTTATTCCTTCAAAAGTCTGAAAGAATCCAGAGGACAGGAGTCATTTCTGCCCTTTCCTCCCAATACAAGTACCCTATTGGCTGAGCACCAGTGTGTCCAGTGGGATGGAAGTGCAGGTTGGGGAAAGAAAAACAGTGTCCCAAGGAGTTAGCTTTTTCGGTGAAGTCTATAACAGGAGACTCCTCTCAGCACCAGGGCATGCAAGCTGTTAGCGCAAGATGCTCCAGCTCCATTCTTCAGGCTATCCTCTAAGAGAAGGTGGCACAGCACTGACATTCACTAGACACTCCAGGAGACATGGCTGCTGTGGGCATCTTGGGTCATCCCTAAACAGTTGTGAAACCAGGACCAGGAAAAGACAGGAGGATGGCTGAGGACACATCACCCTGTAAAGTTTAGAAAGGGTAACCGCAGTTAACCTGGCAAGGCGTGTGTGCTTAGGGAAGATCAAAGGAGGAGAAGCACAAAGATTTTTTACAGGGGAGTATCATGTGATTATTCTCTGCTTTCCTCTCATGTGAAATGTTCAGAAACAGAAAATACATATTTTAAAAAGTTATCCACAGCGCTGTGAAAAAAAAATGATCAAAAATTAAAATATTGTGTTTCTCTGAAAAATAAAGGACGAATAGTTGATAATGTTACGAGTTGAAGAGCGGTAGTAGGCATTTGGGAATGTGGAGAAGGAACTGGAAATTTAGGATTTCCAACGGGCATCCTGGAACAGTTAGGCTGGGCAAACTGGATTTGTGTCTTGAATCTGAGGCACTGCTTGCCATACACTTGCAAAATGCAAGGAAAACCAGTCCCCCTAGAAAGTGTTAAAATAGTTAAAGAGGGGGCAATTAGACTAAAGTGACTGTAGTGTCCTCGGTTCCTACCACCAGAAACCTAATTCTAACTCAAATGCATTTCCTGTAAATTACAACTTAGAGGAAGATAAAACTTAGGCAAACAACTATAAACTGCCAATAACATTCTGATTACAAAACCAGAAAGCAGCCACATGCATAGTCCAAATAAGGCCACTATATAACGGTACCTAATCAATCATTGAATGCTGTTTGCTTCCACATGCACCTTATAAAAGCCTTTCCTTCAAGGCCTTCCAGTGGCCCCAAGACCACAAACCATGTTTAGGGGCTTCTAGATTCACAAATTACTCTTTGCTCAAATAAACTCTTTTAAGTATTCACACTTAGGTTAATTTTTAATAGGAGAAAGGAGGTATGGGGACCTCACGGACTCACAGCTTCTCCCAGGAATAGACCCTGCACACCCAATGGAGATTCTCCCCTGAGGACCCTGCCCTCTCCCCACACAACCTAGGGGAGACGCGGGGCTGTGGGCGCAGAGCTGCACAGAGAGGGCTCCCGGCTGCAGGCAGAGTAAACGTGCAGGGATGGGACAGGACCGCACAGGCTGCAAGCTGCCCACCCAGCCCCACCCCGTGGCCAGAGGGTACTGAGGGCTAAGGTGTGCCAGTGGCGAACTTCAGGTCTCAAGACTCTTGAGCTGATGATGCGAGAAGGCCCAGTCTACCACAGCTGCTTCCAGCCGCTCTGACCAGCCCCAACCCACATACAAGACACATGACCCTCACACTCACCTTTTCTGAATTTTGGGGGTGTCCCAATATCCTCCCTATGGATATCCCAGTACCTTCAAGTCACAGGGTGTTAGAGGCTGTGGCAGAGACTCCTGGGCCCTCCTGGAAATGGAACAGTGGAGAGGGGACCCCAGTGCCAAAGACTGGGCCAGATTTTGCAAGCTGCCTCCTTTCTTGTATTTCGTTTCAGAGTGCCTTGACATAGGATGCCTATATTCTAGAAATTAGGCAATAGCCCATGAGGACAAAAATCTTTGGTAGTAAAGAATGAATGGAGAGTTGTGGTGCCTGTGTTTCACATTTGAGCACACACAACATACTACATCCAGTCTGTCTGAGGCCATGCTGAAATGACATAGAATAAGGCAGAATATTGAACTTTGGGAGCAGACATGAAGGTATTTATTGTTCAGTGTCACAAAAATGTGCGTTACCCAAAGGAAAACGTAATGTTAAAAATGGTTTGAGTTTGGAGAATTGAGAGGATATATCTCAGTTCAGTAGCACATGAATGGCAAATGGCTAGAAAATTAGTAGCTGTTGAAAGCAACTACATTATCGGACACTGATTTGACATTTAGAAAAGATGATTGTGTTGTAGTTGCTAATAATAATGATTCAAGGGCAGTGCATTGTCAGAATAAATGCTCATTCAGGGAAACAGTAGATCTAAAATAACGGTTTTCATTTATCATAAATTGAGCATCTCCTCTGTGCCACACATGTAGGTGCTGATAATACAAAATGAGTCTGACCTGTTCTGTCTTTAAGGAGGTCATCAAAAATATAACATGAAGCCTGAGCAAGAGCGAGACCCCATCAATACAAAAAAATAGAAAAAACACTAGCTGGATGTGGTGGTACTTGCCTGTAGTCCCAGCTACTTGGGAGGCTGAGGCAGGAGGATCACTTGAGCCCAAGAGTTGGAGGTTGCAGTAAGTGATGATGATGCCACAGCACTCTAGCTTGGGGGACAGAGCAAGACCCTGTCTCTGGGGGGTGGGGAGAAGTATAACATGAAAACAGCTACAGCTAGCATTGTGTGTCAACCACACAACTCTGCCTCATGTGCACAATAGTTTAGTGGTGGTATGAGGCATATCTCCCATCTCACACCTGAGAAAACTAAGGCCATGTGACCCATATGAGGCTGCAGGCCTAGCAAGCCAGGCTTCTGACTGTAACTCTTGTGTTTTCTTCACTATACCCAACTCTCTGGCCTAAAGCTAATTTATATGAGACATAAAATAACAATCAACTAAAATGACCACAGTAGAAAAGAATGATTTTTATTATAACTATCAAAATGAAATGGATTCTCCTTCTTCAAAGTGGCCCACTTCTCTAGGTTTCTGCTCCTACAGCACAGAGAGGGCTTGGAGCCCTCTGCCACCTCACTCTTGTTGTTCCCGCAAAGCGTATCGAGGGCATAGACCAGTGCCACTAAATAGACTGTTCGCTGGATGAATAGGCCATCTCTTTTGAAGGGTGCTGAGACTGTTCAAGGACTCTTAGAGGTGGCCAAAGACTCAATCCCCCGAAGTCACTGGAAAAGGACCCCAGTGGTCCTGAAGGCAACCGCGGGACTGCGCTTATTGCCAGAACGGAAAGCCCAGGCTCTGCTCTTTGAGGTAATTTTTGAAATCTGCATCTTGGATAATTCTGTCCTTTTCCCTATATGAATATCTTCTTTATGAGCTTTTACCCTTTTGGAGTATGACTGCTACCTTTAGTATTCCACCCTTGCTAAGGTACTGTGATGTCTCTGGGCTCTTGTTACAGCTATTTACATTTTTAATTATTACTCTCGAATTTATAGAGCTTTTCCTGAAATGTTTTAAGTACCTCCTATCTGTGACATGCTTAATTTTCTAACTTTTTAAAGCAGAATCGTAGTTGTTTCTAATCAACTTTATTAAGTTAAACTTACAATAAAATGTATCCATTATAAGTGTACGATTAAATGAGTTTTGACAAATATGTTTACTCATGCTCCAAAAGTCAGTTTCCCCACCCCTGAAACCAGGCAACCACTAATCTGCTTTCTGTCAATATAGATAAGTCTTACCTATTCTTAGATTTCATATAAATGGAAGTATATAGTTTATATCCTCTTTTTTGAATATTTGGCTTTTTTTCTCTCAGCACAGAGTTTTTGAGAAGAATCATAGAATTTTAAAGTTTGAAAGATTTTTAAAAGTCATGTTTCAACTCCCATCTTCTTCAGATCAAAAATTTAAGTATAGAAAATTCTGTTAAACTCAGTATTTTTAATTTATCATACATATTTATTATATAGTAAATATGTAAATTAATAAGATTTAAATTTCATATTGAGAAGAATATGTATAGGCAGAATCCCATTATAACAAAGAAATCACAGCAAGAAAAGATTCTGTATTACAGGTGTGCTAATTCAGTCCTCTAAATCCATATTCCTTTGACTGTCAGTATAGAAGGCGTAAGTCCCTTGCCCAAGGACAAGCAGTCTAGTAGATCTGTGTGAGAATCTGAATCCCAGTTCTTCATTCATTCACTCATTTCTTCAACAAATGAGTGCTTACTGTATACTGGATACTGGTGAAGTTACTGGGGATACATATGACAGGGAACAAAAAGACAAAACGGTCTTTGCCCTCCTGGAGCTTACCTTCTAGTTTTAGGAAGACAGAAAATAAACAAGCCAATGCAAAGTATGTCAGGTGCTTAGATGCTATGGAGAAAAAGAAAGCAGGGTAAGGCACCTAGGGACTCCTAGTGATGGTGTGGGGGAAATGCTATTTTAAATAAGGCAGTCAAGGAAAACCTCTTTGATAAGATTCCTTTGATCAGAGATCTGAGGGGAATGAAGAAGCAAGTTACACAAGATGTTGTGGAAAGAATATTCCAGGCTAAAGAAATAGCAGGTGTAAATGCCAGAGGCAGGAATGTGCTTGGTTTGTTAGGAACAGCATCCAGGAGGTGAATGATAACAGGGAAGTAGGAGAGGAGGTCAGAGAAGTGGATGTGGGAGGAACTTACCATGTAGGGTCTCGAAGGCCAGTATAAAGACTTTGGCTTTTTCTCTAAGAAGGAAGCCACCAGAAGAAGCTTTTGAGCTAAGGAAAGACATGATCCGACGTCCATTTTAAAAGCACCATTCTGGGCTGGGCACGGTGGCTCACACCTGTAATCCTAGCACTCTGGGAAGCCGAGGCAGGCAGATCCCTCAAGGTCAGGAGTTCGAGACCAGCCTGAGCAAGAGCGAGATCCCATCTCTATTAAAAATAGAAATTAATTGGCCAACTAAAAATATATAGAAAAAATTAGCTGGGCATGGTGGCGCATGCCTGTAGTCCCAGCTACTCGGGAGGCTGAGGCAGTAGGATTGCTTGAGCCCAGGAGTTTGAGGTTGCTGTGAGCTAGGCTGACGCCA
>CAUYRT010105685.1:0-97633 GCA_963574885.1 Lepilemur ruficaudatus | reverse complement strand
TGGCATCAGCCTAGCTCACAGCAACCTCAAATTCCTAGGCTCAGGCGATCCTCCTGCCTCAGCCTCCCGAGTAGCTGGGACTACAGGCATGTGCCACCATGCCCGGCTAATTTTTTTTCTCTATATTTTTAGTTGGCCAATTAATTTCTTTCTATTTTAAGTAGAGACAGGGTCTCGCTCTTGCTCAGGCTGGTTTCGAACTCCTGACCTTGAGCGATCCACCCGCCTCGGCCTCCCAGAGTGCTAGGATTACAGGTGTGAGCCACCGCGCCCAAGCTTCATCTTCTTCATCTGTATTTACAGCCACTCCTATCACTCGCATCACTGCCTGAGTTCCGCCTTCGACCTACCAACCCCCCACCCCCCCTGCCCCACTCACCTATCATGGAAAAACTGTTTTCCATGAAACCAGTCCCTGGTACCAAAAAAGCTGGGGATCACTGCATATGATTCATGGCCATTTAACCTACTGGTCAGATAACAGGTCCATTGTCAATCTGTATAATAAATATCAATATTTTAATTTTTTCTCTTTTTTCTCTTATTTTTTGGGGGAATAGGGAGGCAAAAATAATTCCCAAAACTCTTCCACCAAAAAATATAAAATAGGACACAGAAATCAGATAAAGAAACAGTGATCAAGTACAAAACCAGAAAGTGGAACTATCTATCTAGATCTGCAGACTAAGCCACCACAAGGTAGAAAAACAGAACATAAGACTCCTACATTAAGCCCAGGATCCTGAAAGTGGACCAAAGTGGACCCAGGTTGGCAGTGCCCCCTGGCTTCTAGCAGTAGCAATTACAAACCCTTTGTGGAGAAAACCATGCACTTCATCAGCTCCTAGGATCTTCACAAGATTAAAACAAAGCAAATAAAGGCTCACATTCAAAGATCATCAAACACACAGGAAAAAGTCACCATAAGTAAGAATCAGTAGAAATAAAAATCAACAGAATTATATCCCAAGGACTTCAGATACTAATGAGAAACAGAATATAAAGTAGCTTTTATATATTAAATGATTTTTATCAAAGAAAGAATTTATGATCCCATTCATGATAGAGAAATGAGTATTGGACTTACTTTCCCACAATAAGCAATTACTGATGCAGGCAAATATATGAAAAAGCTGTGTTTAGGCATTGGACAATAGGGCATTGGGCAATAGACAGTGTGTGTGTGTGTCACTGTAACTTTGAGATAAAAGAAACAAACAAGATGAGTTTCACATTGTCTTTGGTTTCTGCCTGAGGACTCCTAAAATATCACACAAATTGTAGAAACCAAACATAACAGCAGTTTCAATGAATGGAGGAAAGAAAGATTGAAGTTCAGAAATAATGAGGCAATTGAAATTTGAGGCAGAATACCAGAGATGAGAGGGCTGTAAAAGTAGGAGATCCAAAATCTTCGCATGCATCCCTTTGCTTATTTAGCTGAATTTTAAGCTGGACAAGCACAAGGTAATACTCTCAGCCCTGGCAGACAACAGCCCCTGGCGACTCTGAACTGAATGGAGAGTCCAGAGTCTGCAGATTGCTGAAAGACTTTAGAGTAAGTAGAGAGACTTTAGTGAACACTTTGAACTTTTAATTAAGATCCCCAAAAGGCTATTGTATAGGAAAAAGTTTGCATCAAGACCCCCAAAAGACTATAACTTAGAGGATAGAATGCACTAGCCCTAGAATAAGGGCTACTATAAATGTGCCTAAACAAAGCCTAAAACCAAACCGCAGTAGGATCAAGCTGATCTGCCAATAAATTAACTAATGGATAAGGGGAAAAAAAACTAAACTCATTAAAAAGAAAACAACAATATACCAACTTTCGAACACATTGCATTTATAATTTCCAGCATGCAATAAAAATTTTATTTGATGTGAAAAAATCAAGAAAATGTGACTCATTCTCATGAGAAAAAATAGTCAGTATAAACAGACCCAGAGTAAAAACAGGCTTTGGAATCAGTAGAATTTCATATGTGATCAAAAATTTAAAAGAAATATTGGACATGATGAGTAAACAGATGGAAACTCTCATGAGAGAAATATATTGTGTAAAAAAGAACCAATTAAAAATTCTAGAAGTGAAAAATACAATAACAGAAATGTTGATATGATAGTAGTTAGGAATCCACTAAATGATGACAGGTTGTATAAAAAGAAAGGAACTTGCATTTGAAGGCAGACCAATAAAAAGCATAGAGAAAAAAAGATTGAAGGGGGAAAAAAAGAAAGAAAAGAAACACCTCAGTGACCTAAATAAAAAAATCAAGTAGTCTGAAATATGCATAATTGGAGTCCCAGGCAAAGTAGAGAGAGAGATTGGGCTTAAAAATATTTAAAATAATAATGGCTGAAATGTTCCAAGTTTGATGAAAATTATCAATATGCTGATCCCAAAAGTTGAAAGAATCACAATCAGGATAAACACAAAGAAAACCATTCCTGGGCATGTAATAGTCAAATTGCCAAATATCAAAGATAAAGGGAAAATCTGAATAGTAATCAGAAAATAGAACAAAAGGTAAATTCACTACTGGGCAACAATAATAAGAATTTCTGATCACTTCTGGTCAGAAACAATGGGAGCCAGAATTGAAAGAAATGACATCTTTAAAGTGCAAAAGGAAAGAAATATCTACAATCTAGAATTCTATATGTAGTAAAATAATTTTTAAGAATGAAAGTAAAATGAAGATATTTTCAGATTAAAAAAAGTTAGGTGAATTTATCGTGAACAGATGTGTCCTAAAATAAATATTAAAGGATATTCTGCAGATGTAAGGGATATAATACCAGATGAAAATTCAGATCTACATGATGGGACAAAGAATGGAGAAAATGGTTAATATATGATAAATTTTGAAAGATATTTTTCTCACTCTTAATAACTGTAAAAGACAATTCTTCATTTAAAGCAAAAGCAGTATTAATGTATTTTACATTTAAATTGTAGAAGTAACAGTATGACAAATAGGGCTGCTGTAAGGTTCTCATATATGAAGTGGTACAGTATTAGTTCAAGGTATACTGCGATTAGTTAGTTATACAAATAAATACCTGGGAGATTTCTGCCCTGTCATATAAATTATCACACTGAAAATAAATGCACTATACACTTTCTGATTTCAAAACTTGCCACAAAGCTACAGTAATTAAGACAGTGTGGTACTGGCACAAGAGTAGAAACACAGATCACTGGAATATAATAAGAGTCCAAAAATAAGCCCTTACATTTATGGTCAATAATTTTCAACAAAAATGCCAACACAATTCAGTGGGGGATAAAATAGTCTTCAACTAATGATCCAGTGATCTTGGGATAATTGTATATCCACATACAAAAAGAATGAAGTTGGATTCTTTAGATCATCCACAAAACTAACTGGAAATGGATCATAGATCAAAGTATAAGAGTTAAAATTATAAAACTCTTGGAAGAAAATGTAGGAATAAATCCTTATGATTTGGGGTTAGGTAATGGTTTCTTAGATATGTCGCCAAAAGCTTCAGTGACAAAAAAAATAGTACCTAAATTGGACTCCATCAAAATTAAAAATGTTTGTGCTTCAAATAACACCATTAAGAAAGTAAAAAGACAATCCACAGAATGGGACTACAGTAACATGGCACTGGCTCATTTTTAGGAGTGATGGAATGGTTTTAATTCTTGTGTATACTTGTGGTTATGTGACTGTATGTGTTTGTTAAACTTACAGAACTGCATATTAAAAAGGGTGAGCTTACTTGTATGTAATTTGTACCTTAATAAAAAATGGAAATAACAAAACTCATTATTACAAGGGGTAAAAAATATATGGAGCATCATATGAAAAGATCTAGTGCACTTTTATAGTATTCCCAAAGAAAGGAATTGAGAGATTAGAGATGATGCAATATTTGAAGAGATTATGCATTTTCTGGGATATATGAAAGACACAAATTAACAAGTATGGGAGGGATAATGTATGGCAATCAAGTTAAATAAAATGAAATCTGCACCTAGACACTATATAGTGAAAGTACAGAACGCCGAAAGCAAAGCGATCTTAAAAACAGGTAGAGAGGAAAGACAGATACCTTTAGACACTAAAATTTGAATAATTATGTAGTCTCCTCAACAGAAACAATAGATTACAGAAGACAGAAGAAAAGTATCTTTAAAGTGCTGACCAAAAATAACTGTCAATGGCTGGCACAGTAGCTGACACCTGTAATACCAGCACTTTGAGAAGCCTAGGCGGGAGGATTGCTTGAGGCCAGGAGTTTGAGACAAGCCTGAGCAAGGGTGAGAACCCTATCTCCATAAAAAAAAAAATAGAAAAATTAGCTGGACGTGGGAGGCTGAGGCAGGAGGATCACTTCAGCTGAGGAGTTGGAGGTTGCAGTGAGCTATGATGAATGCCACTGCACTCTACTCCTGGCAACAGAGCAAGACCCTGTCTCAAAAACAAAGCAAAACAAAGGAAAACAAAACAAAACAAAAAAACTCAAAAAACTACTTTTCAACCAAAATTTCCCTACCTAAAATTATCGGTTTGTTTCTGAACTCCTGGGCTCAAGTGATCCTCCTGCTTCAGCCTCCTGAGTAGCTGGGACTACAGGAATGCACCATCATGCCCCGCTAATTTTTTCTATTATTTTAGAGACAGGGTCTTGCCATGTTGCCTAGGCTGGTCTTGAACTCCTGGCTTCAAGTGATCCTCTCGCCTCAGCCTCCCAAATAAAAATATCTATCTTTAATGAAAATGGAAAAATAAAGATGGTTTTAGGTAATCAAAAAATGGGAGCATTTACCACGAGGCTTGACCAAAGTAACGTAATTATGTGTACTTCAATAAGAAGGCTTTGAAGGATAGTCTGAGATACAAGAAAGAATATGAGTAAATAAGTTGATAAAACATGTAGACAAATTTAAACAAAAATACTCTGCATTTAATAATCATTTAATACTATTAAATTTCAATTAAAGGAATTGAAAAGGGAAGAAATGAAATTCTGGATGACAATAGCTAATCTTTGTTACACATTCCTGTACATGCCCTTTCATGTGTGCATCTTTGTTGGGTATATACCCAAGAATGGAAAGTCCAAGATACTGTGTATATGTGGTTGCCAAGTGAATAGCACCTGGAGCTGTGGAAGCCACTGCCTCTGTGGAAGCTGCCACCTATGCAGGCTAAGAGCCAAGGGCTTGGTGGTGTACTTGAGGCTGAAAGTGATCAGTGAGGCCAGCAGTCAAGATGAGATGAGCTCAGAGTAGGAAAGTAAGGATCATCTGGGACCCACTGGACATGTCTGTATCTATCCATTACCGTGTTTGACTGCCATGACTTTTTGAGAGAAATAATCTCTACTTAGTGCTTGTCTTCCAAATGCTGCACAACTTCTCTCACTGATCAATGCTAACCCACATAGGAAAAGTGGTTCTGGGAAGTGTTTTCATCCAGTGTCATAAGTCCCCAAGAACATCCTTAGGTTTGATGATTTGCTGGGAGAACTCACAGGACTCAGCATACAGTCATACGCATGGCCACGATTTATTACAGCAGAAGGATAAAAGCAAAACAAGCAAAGGAAAAGGCAGAGGGGAGGAAGTCCAGAAAAAACCAGGTAGAAACTCCAAGAATTCTCTCCCAGTGGAGTGACACACATACCTTAATCCCTCCAGCAACAGTTTGTGACAACACGTATGAAATGTTGTCTACCAGGGAAGGTTGGTAAAGACCTAGTGCCCGATGTTTTTATCAGGGGCTGGTCACCTAGGTACCGGCTGCCTAGCATGTACCAAAATCCCAGCCTTCCGGAGTAAAGCAGATGTTCTGCATAAATCATATTGTTTGTACAAACAGTCTAGGTACAGTGAGCCACTCTTATCAGTTCTGGGAATGGTTGAAATCCTCCCCAAATCCAAGTCCCCAGACACCAACCCAAAGCCAACTTTACGAGCCAGACTTTTAAAGGCAGCAGTCTCCAGCCTGTTCTGTTAACTCTTTCTGCACACAGCCTTAGACCCAGGCTTTACTGCCAAGTTGAAAACCCACAATCCAGTATACAGTACTAATAAAAAGACGGATTGGATTCTTAGAGGCCAAAAACACCAAATATTCACCATATAGGTGATTATTATGCTCAGTATAGTTTGAAAGTATCAGCTGGATGCCATAGATCTTCTGAATATTTGGAGGGATACATCATTTTCAGGAAAAAATTTCTTGGTTCTTTTAAGTACCCTCTTGCCTGCCTGGTAGTCTGGGAAACAGAATTTACGGATATTGCTTTAAAAGTTGAGACAACAAAATCTTTAGTAGCTATACTCATCTCAGTTCTATCCTTTTCAGGTTGCTGTGACTGAGGCTAATCCTTTGCACTGCAAAGAGTGGTACTGGTAATCTGCATGTATGTATTTTACATACTTTCAGCCAAAACAAGATATTGGGAAGTAGGCTTTAAGAAAATGTGACTCAATGGTGACTTCATAATGTTATGAGAAATTATGATTCAACTTTCTAAATACTTTCACCTTCCAGTGGTGATAACAGTGCAATTAATCCAAAAACGTCAAGTAAAAATGTGACTGCTATTTTTTACTTTTCAAATTTAATCCATCCTAAAATATGGCAAGAAATACCCAATTCTTTGATAAACATCAAGCTCACAATTGACAATTTTTTATGTTCTTGTGTTGGACCTCTGCCCTTGTAATGTCTGTGACAAGTAATTATTTGGGGTGTGATTTTATACTCCTGGTGGGGCATCATTTGATTGGAAACTGTTTTTCATTTTGTTTCCTTTTTTAAAAAATGAAAATCGAAATTATTTCTTACAATGTTGTTGAAGCAACATTGCTACATTAAAAAGTATTTAAAAATTAGCTTATACAGTGAAAACAGATATAGAAGTACCAGGATAATGTGACCAAGTAGGCTGGGCTGGAATCTCATTCTCCTTAAATTTAGCTGGTCATATTTATGATGACTAATTTCATATGACACAATATGCTGCAATAATTATTCTATGAACCTGTAATCAGAGTTACAATGTCAAACACTTGTGATATATGTACCTGGAAGGTAAAGAGATATTGGGACTTCCTAATCCAACACTTTGATGGAAAGATTACCATTAAAGACCTTTTGATGTACTAAATACCTAGTAATGCAGAAGAAGAGATAGTAAGCGTTTCTTTGAATCTATAGTTGATCTCATAAGAAAGAAAAGAAAATTCCCAGGGGTTGAAAGCCTGGCTTCCAGAAATCTGGAAACCAGCAGGGTTAGCTGCAGCTGACATGATGACTTCCCGGGGTCTTTTGATGATGTTTACACTGAAGAAACTTGTGTTTTAAAGGTAGTTTGGGAAAAATAAGATTGTGTGTCTGTATAAAAGTGGGAAGTCGAAACTGAGACTCCTCTTACAGATAGAGCCTAAGATCTGGCGAGACTTTGCTCAGGAAAATGGTGGATTAGAATAAATTATTCCAGCGAAGGGACATGACGAGGTCACCTTTATGCCCTGTCTTGGACTCTGAGTGTGGAAAGAAAGGTGCCTCTAATGATTCAAGCATGTTGTTGCAGTTTCAAAGTTCCTGTCTGTACCTACCTACCTGCAAAGTCTGGGAAATTCCAAGTAAATATATTATCTTAAAGTCCTGGATTCATATAACTGGGACACCTGAAAAATGCAAAGATATATCTCTGGAAAGATGCACCCTTGTCCCAGGCATCACAGAATTCCCACAGGCAAAGCCCACCCAAATGTGGGTAAGAGTCAGCAGAATCACAAAAGAGGAGAATGATCTTTCTCCCAAGAATTTCATATAATGAAATTGTTAATGTGCATAATAAAAATAATTATGCTAAAGTGTTTAAAAGAATAAAAGATTATTCCATCTTTTAAAAGCATAAATACAAAGCAAACAACTGAAAAAAACCAGAGGGTTTTGAAAAGTAAGTAATCAAATGGACTTTAGGGAAAAAATATTTAAAATTAAAAACTCAATGGATAGGTACTTAAAAATCTACCCACAATAGAAATACTTATCTTAAATGGTTTCATAGGTAACTTTCATCACAAAGTTTAAGGACCAGATAATCCTAATCTTCTTCATACTTTTACAAAAAATAAAATGAGAGGGCATTCTTCAAGTGCTTCTATGAGCTTAATATAACCTTAGCGACCAAGCCAAGCAAAGACAACCAAGGAGAGAAATAATACAGACCAATGTGTAGGTGATGCTTATGATCATAGCTTCAGAAAATCATATATAAAAATTAGCAGTTGACTCTAGTGTTGATATGTATGGTCCAAATAGTCAAAACATTTTTTTTTTGTAAATTGAACCTATGTTACAACTAATTGGAGATGTGCTAAGACAGTGCTCACATGGCCTGAATATTGGTCACAATCACAGCAAAGTTAATCCTGCCCTGCATATATGAGTGAAAGTGTAAACTGCAAAGACATGTTTAGATATGTATGAGGACTTAGAAAAGCAATGCTGAACAATCGTACAGCTTTAAAAATAATGATATCATTTTATCAACTTCAACTCTCACTTTCTTACATGAAAGATGTCTCTTTTTACATTGTTATAAGACTTCTGTTAACTAGGTGGTGCCATGGAGAGAAAGGAAGCTGCTGTAGAGTTTGCAGCAATTCCAAGTGGAGGGAAGCAATAGGGAAGCAAAATAAATTTGGCTTTAGCAAGCACCCCAGAAGGAACATTCCTGCTTTAAATGATGACTGTATACACGACACTGTGAAGACAGTCACACGTTTTCTGTCAGATACTGTTATGAAGAATGCCTGGCAAGTTAACATTGCCACTGTAGTGTGGGGCTATCAGAAACAATCCAACCAAATAAATGATTATGACCACAAAAATTCATTTCAGGAGTCACATGTGCCTTGGCCTTAAAAATTATGTGCTCACTCACTAGTATGAAACAATCTCTGTTCCTCATCTCAGGTGCCCAAGAAATAATTTTTAGTGTAATAAAGCATTATTCCAATTTGGTCATTTAAAATACTCAATATTCTCCCTATTCTAAGGTATGTAAGTTTCTAATAGAAGTCTTTGGTATAATTTTATTTTTAAGTTTTAACAATTAAGTTTCCATTCATTTGATATATGGTGTGTCAATTGTTTTTAGTCTATTATATTGAAATGCTGCAGTAGTCTTTGGTTTCACAAAACTAGGTTTCATGTTATAATTTAACAGGTTCCTTTGTCAAATACAGTAATTAATAAATGTATATTTATTTACAATTGCCAGATCTTACTTGTATGTAGATGTGTCATTTTCATATATGTACATAATCAGATTAAAAGAAACTAACCTATGAACTTTAGAATACCCAGGAAAGGTATTTTTCTTTTTCTGTATTATTCTGAATTCATATTTAAGTCTCTTCATTTATCGCTTGATTAGTCAAAGTTCCCTTAAAAAAATTGTACAGGCCTGAATGAAGCAGCTTAGCAAAACAGTAATACTGACTAGGCATCATCTTACACCATTAGCTAACATGGACATGAAGACAGTGACCATCTACAGTGTGTGAAATGCCACAAGAAATCATCAGTGAGGGAGGAGAGTTATATCAGTCCAATTTTTTCAAAAACGCTACATAGGGTTACACCTTTGGCCTGCTTGATTGCTTTAAGCACATTTTTCTTGGTGTTTCCAAGACTCCCTACCAAAAGAAACTCATCTGAAATAAAACAACCTTTCTTAAAATGAAAGATGATATCAAGTTCACACACACTGCCAAAATACTTGTCAAGAACTCACTTTTGAAGAAGATGAACAAGGGCAGAGAACTTGCCATCCTATATATTAAGATTTATTATAAAAATATTAAGTAAATAGAAAATGGAAAAGCATAGAGATTCTCACAACAGACCCATGCAAAAAATGGAACCTTGGTACACGACAGAGAGTTAGGCTTGAATATTAGTGGAGAGGCTTGGACCAGTCAGTAAACGGTCTGGACCAGAGGAACTGTCCATCTGCTTACCTATACTGGCGAGAGGGTGGGAGGGACAGGTACATTCTAGGAAAGTAAAACTTTAAAACTTTTTACAAGAAAATATAGGAGAATATCTTCATGAGCTATTGAAAGTAAGAGTTTCTTAAATAAGACGCAAAAAAGCCATTTGGCAATATCTACTCAAGGATATGCAGACTCTACAGTTTATAGTTCCTTTCTACATATGTGCCATAGAGAGACCCCCAACCACATGTCCAAGGAAATTCTGACATGGCCAGAGTAGCATTCTTTATGATAGCAAAAAATTGGGAACAACCTAACTGGATTTCAGTACAAAAAAAGAAATATCTGTGGTTTAGTCATTCAATAGAATGGCATACCTTTCCCAAACAAAATGAGGAACAATGAAAACAGGATTCAGAAAAGTGCATACAATATGATACTAGTTATATAAACTTTTAAAAGATATAAAATAATACTTAAAATTTTTCATATGTAATGAAAGCATAAATAAATGCATGAGAATGATAAACACCAAAATCAGGTACCGGTTTTCCCTGGGAAGGAGGGAAAGAGAGAACAACTTGTAATTGGGATAAAGAACACAGGTAGCTTTAAATGTATTTATAATGTTTTACTTAATTATAGAATTAATTTTTAAAAAATGACTGAGGCAGAGATAGAAAATATCTATACTATTATTACAAATAAAAAACTAAATATACAGTAAAATTTATCTTTAGATACTAAGGTTACAGGCAATTTATGATAAACAAGAAGTTATCATTAATGTATGGTCACAGCTTAATTTCATGATAGTATTGCCTAACTTGTTCACCTACCTTATACACCAGATGTTGTGCTAAATGGTTTTAGCCTGTTTGCAAAAATCAAATCAACTTTCAAAGGGTAAACATTTATTATAATTTGACAACAAAGATATTAAAAATAAATTCTTTCTAAGTCCTAAAGGCAAATTTGAAGGTGGAATCCCTCTGCACCCCCTTTTGGATGTAATAATAAATCCGAAACTTTTTTTATTGATACATAATATCTGTACATATTTATGTGGTACGTGAAATATTATGATACATGCATAGAATATGTAATGATCAAATCAAGGTATTTAGGATATCCACCACCTTGAGTATTTATTATTTCTTTGTGTTGGGAATATTTCAACTCTTTTCTAGCTATTTTGAAATATTCAATAAATTATTGTTAACTGAAGTGACCCCACTATGCCATCCAACACTGGGACTTATTCCTCCTATCTAACTGTATGCTTATACCCATTAACCAACTTCGTTTCACCCTCTCAACCCCCTCCACACGCCCTTCCCAGCCTCTGGTATGTATCTATCATTTTACTCTCTACCTCCATGAGATCAGCTTTTCCAGCTCGTACATAGGAATGAGTGCATGCAGTATTTGTCTTTTGGTGCCTGGCTTATTTCACTTGACATAATGATCTCCAGTTCCATCTATGTTGCTGCAAATGACAGGACTTCATTCTTTCTTATGGCTAAATAGTATTCCATTGTGTATACATGCCACATTTTCTTTATCCATTCATCTGTTGCTGGACAGAGGTAATCCCATATCTTTGCTATAGTGAATAGTGCTACAATAAACGTGGAGGCGCAGGTATCCTTTTGATATACGGATCAACCCTAATCTTATACAAAGCATTGAAATGAGTGTGGATCCCCACATATTGACTCCTTTGAAGGAAACAATACTATTCTGGATATGTAAACTCTGAGATGTCTGCTAAATAGTCATGTTGTCATCACTTTTCTGCAGTCATGATAAAATTTACATCTCAAATTTACCTAACATTAATTAAATTTATATATTGACTTATAACTCCCTCTGTTAAGCTCCTAACCTTATTGTATACTGTACTTAGTCTGATTGTTGTCTGTACAATAACGAAAAAGAGCCAACAATTTTCCGAATTACTGACTTTTTTGTCTCACTGATCATGTACAAGCTTTTCTTTGTTTATTGTTTATTATTATTGTTCAGTGAGATTAGGGAGAAGTGTGTATCATATATACAATGAAAGCAGGAAAACACAATTAAGACCTTGGGCATGCATTGTAAGCCTTATTGGCCATGTAATTTGGACAAATCATATATCATCTCCAAGTCTCATTTTTTCATAGTAAAATGAACCTTACTTGAAAGGGTTGATTTAAGATTTAAATGAGACAAGGCCCACAGGCACTTAGCAGTGTCTAGTAAATAGTAAGTACCCAATAAAAGATAATATTATGTATGGTGAAGAGGATGATGATAATGTACCATAAATAAAATTAACTTAAATACTGAGATTGGATAATTTTAACATTCAAATAGATGATTAAATGACATAGGATAACAATAAATAAGCTTATAATGAATATTCACCTTTCAACTGCATCTCAACTTACCCAGTATAAATTTTGTTACTTTGGGGACATTGCAGCTGAAATGATTCAGGTTGCTGACAGGACCCTGACAAGCCAGAACAACCCCTTAATGATGTGGGGAGGGTCAGCTCTAGGGTCTGATCCATAAAACATACACTTCCATATCCCTTCCTGTTTGATGACAGAGCCACTATCCCTGCAGAAAGTTTACTTCTGATTTTTTTCTTGGTAAATTTTCTTGGCAGGTGCACCTGCCTCTCAGCCACTGTAGAGTTGGCTAGTAAAACTCACACATGCAATTCAATGGTGCCCAGAGATTGGTAGGAGACTGAGATTGGGGAAGGGGATGACTCCAGCAGCCAAACACTGACTGGGGGGTGTATGAAAGCCCAGCTCCCTCAGGTGGCATAACGCAGTGGTGCCATTCTTACTCCAGGCTTCCTCCCAGAATCAGGCTGATCTTGGGCTTTAACTGAATTCACGTCTTTGCCTAACTTCCTCTCCAGTGCACTCCTGCTTCCTTCACTCCTGTAAGGTTTCTCCTGAGAGTACTCCCTTAACAAATCCCTCACACAGGAATTCCTGTCTCAAGCTCTGCTTCTAGGAAATCCAACTATTATGGACTGAATGTTTGTGCCCTTACCTCTCATTCATATATTGAAGCATAATCCCCAATGTGATGGTGTTTGGAGGTGTGGCCTTTGGGAGGTAATTAGGTCATGAGAGTGGAACCTACGCAAATGAGATTAGTACCTTTATAAGAAGAGTACAGAAAGCTAGTGCGCTGTCTTTCCACTACAGCCTGTGGACACAAGGAGATGTTATTTTTCTTCCAGACAAATGCTCAAAAACTTTTATGTGTCCTTTAATAGCTTGTGGTTTAGGTTTTTCTAGTCCTGTATATTTATGTAGATATTGGAGGTTAGGTAACCACTGAAGCTTTTTGCACCTTCTTTAGATCTATACATATTAAAGATGAGGAACCAAAAGAAAACTCTGGTCCCCTGAGGCATGTGGGAGGCAACAGAATTTCAGTGCTTTACTTAACACAGCTTCTACCCCATTTACGGTGAAGCTCTGACAAGCATATTACATTAACTAAACTACCATAACCTAAATTTCATCCATAACCTAACTAAACTACCATTCCTTTCAATACTGCTGCTAGAGACACGATGAAGAGTTAAGCTTTCATGTCTGATTGCATATGTGTTGAGATCACCAAGCTGAAAGGGAAGATATGGTTTAAATGCTTAAATAAAACTCTTCATCAACTTAATATAAAGTTTTTGAAAAATATTGCAATATTTCAAAGACCTACTTCCAAGAACCAAAATGAGAGGGCTGACATTAATGGTCATAGAAGGTATTTCTTAACTCTCCTTTGCTGATAAGAACCTGGCCACAAACAGCCTACATTAGCTACGAAATATCATTCTCAGTTGGGCACGTCCCAAACCACAGTTTAACTTTCGACTTTTATTCACTTTAAGGCAGCGGTATTCGCATCATCTCAGATGTTAAAGAATGTGTTTGCAGCCACATTACTTTTTTATATCATAATCCTAGTAGACTTCCCGATGGACTTTGGTGCTACTGAGAGAGATGGAATCTGGCTGTCATAGACACTAAATACATTTTGTCCATCACTCACCCATACAAAAAGCTTCCTCCATACTGACAGGGTGGAATAGCTAGAGTGACCTGTGATTTATTTGATTTATTTCTCATCGTACATGGCAGAGGTTGCAGACTAACCATATGGGCCAAATCTGGCCTATATTTTCTTCGGTCTGAATAGTGTATTGAAAAAAAATTAATAGTAAGAAAAAAGTGTAAAATTTACATATAAATCTTGATATCCACCTTCGCTTGAAATATTGGATGACCTAGCAACATTGGACCCACAACTGATTGGAGTTGAGTCATGTATCAATAGAGCCTAGGCGGGAAACAAACGGCAAACTCAAATTGGGAAATTGAAAGAAAGCTTAATAAAGGGATTATTTACAAATGTGTGGACAGTGTCAGGAAAGCACACAGTAAACAGCAGAACCCCATGGCTGGTCAGCACAGGGAGTGGTTGCAATGCTGAAGGAGCAAGCCAAGAGATCATTTTCTATGTCCAAAATTTCAAAATTTTTTAAAGATAATCAAAATTTCATAACAAATGGTAATAAGGAGTTTGTGCATTCATTTTCTATGATACCCAATAACATGCCAATTAAAACCCAGACTTCATATTGGCGCCTAATGAATACAGCAGAATGAACAAAGAAATTAAAGGGGGAGGGAGGGGCAAAAAGAGAGATGATGGGAGAGAAGGAGAAGAGAGAGAGAGAGAGAGAGAGAGAGAGAGAGAGAGAGAGAGAGAGAGAGAATGAGAAAGAATGAATTGTGGAGGATGAAGATTTCAGAAAAGGCGGGAAGAAATGGGATCCAAGATTGTGGTTTTGAATCTGAAATGTGACATCTTATGCTCTGGGACAGTGTCTCGACATAGGTTAAGGTTGAGGATTGTAGGAAGTTGAAGGGAATGCACTTGGTTATCTCAATTTCTAACACCAAATAGAAGGCAAATTACCAGAAGCACTGCTGTAAGGTTTGCTTTTAAACAAGAGGTACTCCAACTTCTGAGGCTGAGCAAAAAGAGGTAAGAATGGGTCCAAAGAAAGACTCTTTTGTAGATGTAGGATCAAGTTAAGGGAGAGAAAGGCTGATAGCCTTAATTATTTTAATGAAGTAGGAGGCAAGTTTATCTGCTGAAGGTATTATTTATTTGTAGCTCATCTCACATGACAAACTTCCATACATAAAACTATAACAGAAATAATATTTAGTATATTAAAATTAATGTTTCAAATATATCTTTTATATTAAGATCATTATCTACTATATAAATCTTCCGTAGGTGTGCATGTGTCTGTTTCTTGGTATATAAACCAAAACTCTGAAATATTCTCTGATCTAACTTGGAATTTTAAAAACTGACATTGTATTGAATTTGTGCTACTCTCAGCCAGAAAAAAGAATTACCAAAACCGTCCTGTCTATTATGTATATTTGCTAACAAATTTAACAAACAGAACCCACTTTTGAACCAGGTAATTTTATCTAGTATTAAAAGAAATTTATCACATGGGCATACACTGGCCTTTTTAAAGGTAGACATCAAAGTATTTCATAATTGGAGGAAATCTTCACGAACAGTAACTTCTAATCTGAGGGCCTCAGATCCCCGAATCTATATATTTAGCAGTGGAAGGTGATGATTTATTTTCAAATTTCAAAGCACTTAATGAAAATCCCGCTTCACCCCTGTAATAGTTTTGAATTCCTTTAGTTATCTGAAATTATTTCAATTCAGTAGGGCCACTTCAGAAACTCCAATGGGCTTTTACAGTATTAAAATACAGATAACGCATTAATCAATATTTAATCAAAGAGTTTTAAAAATGACAAAAGCTTCTGAAACATGGGACTGGAGTAGGAGGATTATACAAGCCTGAGGTAATTGGTAGTGAAAGAGTCGGGAAAAACTTAGTCTAATTCTGTGATTTACAGATGAGGAAACTGAGAGGATGAGTAATTTATTCAATATCACATCATAGTTCATTAGCAGGAGCCAGCATTAGGATTTGCTCATTTTGTATTTTAGAAGTTGTGAAAAAATTACTTAATATGTTATTTTCTAGGATGTGTTCCATTTGTTTATCATAGTGTTTAGTGTTCTTAGCATTTGAAACCCAAATGCTTCACATTTTGTTTTGGGGTTGCTTTGGAAATGAGTATCAATAGGGAACAGTCCAGTCCAAACACTAGGGTTTATTACTTTATACTCCCTCTGCCAGCCAACTTTCCAGTAAAGTGGTTAAAAAAAAAAAAGTTCTGTAGAGGTAACTGAACACACAAAAAAAATTTTAAAAGTATCTTCATTGTAAGAGGTGCCATAAAATTCTATTTAGTTTCAAGGTTCATTCTTCCATTCTTCATACTTTTAGGGTTATCCTCATTCAGAACTACTCTAGCTAATATAATAGTACTTCAAACAGTACAGAATTAAACTGTTAGGAAATGAATCGGCAAAAAGAAAAGGTATTTTAGACTCTTTTTCTACAGTTTACTCTTAGATGTCCATACTAAATGCATAACATTCTTATCAAATAATTAACATATATACACAATCAACAAATAGGGACAGACTTTATACAAAAGTTCTGCTACTACTGTAATTTGTGAAAACATTTAGCCCACAAGCAGGAGATGAGACAGCACTGCCTTTTTTAAAGATGATAGTTTGCATACAGAATATAAGGTATAATCATAATTAGAGGTGTAAACAACAGTTTTCCTTTTTGTGGAATGTTTTAAAATTCCCTTTCTTATGTTCTTCTTCCTTATGCTTTTTTCAGACAGGACAATCATTTCTTCTTGAATAATTTTCCTTTTTCTTTTTCTTTTTTTTTTTTTATGAGTGGGGCGATTGTCTATTGATGGTCTAAAAGAGATATCTTCATAATTGTAGCCAAAGCAGAAATGAGATATTTAATAATTCTTGTATCTTGGTAATGTATCTTCTGAGATACTGATTAAGCAGACAGATCATTTTCTATGTTCGAAATTTCAAAACTTTACAAAGATAATCAGAATTTCATAACAAATGGTAATAAGTAGTTTTGTGCATTCATTTTCTATGAAACCCAATAACATGCCAATTAAAACCCAGACTTCACATTGGCACCTAAGGAATACAGCAGAATGACCAAAGCTGAGTGCTAGTCATTGTCATAGATGCAACCTGAAAGAAAAAAATACAAATTTAAATATAGTTATATACAACATACATTTTAAGTGTTCCAAGGTTGGAAATATGGGTGATTCATATTTTCTTGATTTAGGATTAAAAAAAGTAGAAGTGGCTCATTTTATTAAAAAAATGAGTTAAACGGAAAGCCATATATTTAATTTTCATTGTTTAATATACAATTCCAACGAAATTTCTGGACAGATTTATTCTCTATCAAAATGAAACTCCAGATTATTTTATTTTATCTGGCACTTAATCAAATGTACTTTTTGGTAATCATTCTGTAGAGGGTTGAAAATATTCAATGTCAACAAGAATCATAAATTTAAAAGATCAAAGGGCAACATGATTAGTACTATGCTCCATTTCAGTTAGATTAAATTTTAGATAATAATTTAGATATAGATGATGTTTAGAGAATACTAGTATTATTGGTTATGAAATTAATACCTATTTATTGGCCAAGTATGCAAATTTATTTGGTTAAAAGAAATTCTTAAGATTCACAGTACAATGAAAAATGTACCAAATATTTTTACACTTCTGTTTTCAAAGTAAATAAAAGTTTATTTCGTGGTTTCCAGTCCTGTGCGAAATGTGTTTTTCTTTTCTCCCCATTATGCCAGGGCATTTACCTTTTCTAATATTTTCAGTGATTCACATGCTGATCAGATTGGAAGGCTCTAATTAATCCAGTAAGCTATTTTTAGTATTTGTAAAAATAGTAAATTCACTGTTACTATTCTCTGTGGTTGTGCTGTATGAGACTTACCATCAGCAATGTCATCATAGATCTCTCCATCGTCTCCATCACTGTAAATGTAGAAAATACATGTACTTTTAAATAAAATCTTCTTAACATTAAAGCAATATATAGAAGAAAAAGGTAATAGTATGAATTTATATAACACAATTAAGGCTTTAAAACATATTATCCGTTTATAAGTGGAAAGAAATGTCATATTCATCATTCCTCTTTCATTGGCTTAATCTAATCTTCCGTTTTAGTTTACACATAGAATAATTAACACATGCCACGAGCACAGACTATGCCTCACTTATCTTTGTAAGGAATGTTTGTTAAACTGAACGGACTGAACAACAGTCATGGTGTGGGGGCCTTAATTTAAAACTGTAATGGATTTTATGTCTACTAACATAAGATTCTTACTTTCACTTGAATCTCAAATGTTGAATGAAATACAATATTTGGCATAGGAAATGTCTGCATTATTTTCATGTTTCTAATTATAATTTTTAAATATTATAAAATACACAATTATTATTTACAGAATAAGTAGCCAGCACATGGTTATTATGGTGATTCCTATATGATTCTAAAAATATTACTTATGATTATAGGCAGCATCCATAATAGTAGTTTTGGCTACTTATTTTAGGTTTTGCCTGGCCCCGAATCTTTGTGAAATATGCTATTCAACAAACATATTGAGTCCCTTCTATCTTCCAGGAGACAGAAATACGAGCAAGACACAAACTTTGATTTTTAAGTACCTTATAATCTAATGGGAGAGAGATATATGAGTAATAAAAATAGAAAGTATTATAAATATTAACATAGCCTTGAAATGTAGGATGCACTTCCAAAGTTCAGAAATGTAAGCTGGCTTTGTCATTTAAACCAGAGCCACCCTTTGCTGTACTGTCTCTGTGCTCTACCATAGAAGCAGCAGGAGGCCCTTCCAATTGCTGCCAACTACGGCAGATGCTATGAGTTGCCTAGGTCTTCTGTTTCGATCCTTTCCCTGAGATTGAGGGAGGGTTTGGCTAATGGAAATCTGATACACAGGCAAAGAGGACAGATTTTCCTGTCATTCATTCAAAAAACATTTATTAAGTATTCAATAAGTGGTGAACCAATAATTACTTAGAGAATATACTTTCTAAATTCTCTCTTAATCAGCCTGTAATAATCACTGATGAAGACGCTGTCTTATTACTTGCCATACATTCTTTCCTGAAAATGTATGAAATGTATGTCTCTCATAGAACAAAACCTATTGAAAAGTCCCATGATTAATGCCCTGAGGAAAACAAAGGCATTATGATTATTTTTCTTTTGTCTCTCTACAATTACAGTTTGCAGACAGACCTCTTCACATTGCTTTGTTTCTTTCTGATTGGTGTCAGGTTGTTTATGGATACAGGTTGTCAGTTCTCCTGGATCGCTTCACTGTGCTGAATTCTGTAAATCTTTGCATTGGTCTATGACCTAACCTGATAATGAAGTTTAGTTTTTGCACCGGCTTACTTGGGACAGAATCTTATAATGTTTTGGGGGACTCCAAAGGCACACTAGTACCAGACTGTGACAGACTGTGACAATGTCTTGTTCATAAGAATAAAAGAATCATTGACCACTATCTTTTTTCTGGCATGCTTCCAAAAAAGGCAACATAATACTCTACTATGCCTAGTGTGAGTGAAGAAAAGCCCTCAGTCAGGGGATAAACTATAAACTGTTAACAGGTGACATCAGTATCTACTGTGTAGACACTAACTGGTCATGAATTCATTCAGTTCAACCAAGTGCGTGAGCAAGCGACATACAAAGTATTAATGAAAAGGTTAGTGGTTTTGGCCTGTCTTCAGTGTTTGCTAAAAGCATAGTGAATACATAGAACTATGAACCATGAACTGCATAATCATGAATGAGATGGGCTTTTGCTTATTTAAAAGAATAGCACTTTCTGAAAATCTTAACTTTATTATGGATACTGCCATATTGATACTGCTCAGTAGGTTACATTATTTAAATGATATTAGCAATCTTTTCTTTTTAAAAGAAAAGTACACAATTTTTTTTTACAAATATAGTAGTAGAAGAAAATGGGCTTACTCGTTCACCAGATAACTCCGAAGGACGTAACCATCTATGAAGGGGAAAGAAAATAAATTTTATTAATGATACAAGCTTGAAAAATCTTTAATATTTGTTTTAGGAAATTGAAACACAAGAGAATAATCATTATAATATAATAAAATGTATTGAATAACTATATCTGTCTCTGAATATGACCATTTTTCTTGTGTCTATTTTTCTCTCCTTCCTTTCTTCTTCTTTTCTCCCCAACTTTCTCTCTCTGATTTGTCTTATTTTTCCTCCATTTATAATCTTTGCTCTTTTTCTCTTTAAATAAACAAAACAAATCTTTATTTTTTTCTAAGTTACTACATGTCATAGCACAGTGTTGTTTCAAATTTTAATCTATGTCTTCAAGATATTACCTATATAATCCAGCTTTAGGAAGAAGCCAGTCAGCCTAGATTGCAAAAGTAGTTTGTTGGGAAGTATTTCAAATACCACCAGATCTAAAACTTACCTTTTCAAATTTTATTATATTAAGCAGAGTCAGAACTGTTTTCAATTCCCCTTTGAGATGCCCACGAGCTAATGACCATGGCTGGAGCATGCATTCTAATGTCTCAAAATGCATTCTAAAATTTCTGGTACTCAGTATGGAAGAAATTCCTCTGTTTTTGCCATTTGACAGAGTGTCAACATTTGCATTTCATCATTCATAGAACAAAAATATTATTAGAAGAACACATACCAGGGATTATGCGATGCCCTGGTTAAATAGAAAATAAACCATATTCTCCATATTTTGTGTAAGAAAACTAAGATTTTTTTAATTGTTGTTTTTCAGCACCTTATATTTTCCCCTCATTGTACAAATATTTTCCTAAGGAAAAATATGAACTATCTTTCTTGAGAAAATGTCTGCTGACATCTAGTTAATATTACTAACCTTCGAAATTGCTAGCTTTGTGTTAGCATGTAAAATCTGCTGTGTGCTAGAGATTAGTACCATGTATTGCCTCTTCAATAGTCTCTAAATAATTTCTCTCACTGAATCCATCTACTGGTCTTGGTCCACTTTAGATCTAATTTTGGTTCTAAATCAAAGTCAGTATGTTAAAAAATTACAAAGAGGAAGTCCATAAGCAAAGATTAATACAAGTGATAAACTTACTTAAATGTATTGTTGTTATATTGTCATTGTTTAAATACGAAAAAAGGTTTTTTAAAGTTAGGATTATACAACTGAAGTTATCGATTAAAATATAGGAGAATGAACTTTCCCTTGAAGTATTCCAGAGTAAAAAAAATCCACCAAAATATTTTATCAAGAAGTTTACTACTTTTTAACGAAAACTGTTTATAAACATCATACTTGAAAAAGAAAGAATCAAAGTTATCTTTGAATTCTTATAATATGGAAGTAATGCAGCATGTATCAAAATGATAAATGTACAAAAAAGTAATATATTTTATTTAGAGCCTGAAAAATTAGAGCATGTTATATCTTCCTTTTCAATGAGAGCAAAAGTAGCAAAAGTTACTAATGTAAGAACATCTACAATTAACATCTATGGCTCCTGGCTAGGTTTTGATATTACAGTTCATTTTATGTTAACAGAATTTCTTTTTAAGTTAACATATACATCATAATTTAACATAATTTCTAAAACGAGGTAAGCTCATGTCTAACAAATTTAATTTTACATGTGTCTCTCAAATGAGAAAAATCTGTGAAGATAACAAGCTTTTAGAAAGATTGTGGATTTTGTATCAGGGTCCCAATAACTGACATCTCTTTACCTGCACCTATATTTGGGGCTAAAATGAAATTTGAAGAGTTCTCTACAGGCAGTAATAGTCACAGACTTTTTTTAATTGGTTAAAATTGGTGGTTCTGCTTTCATTTTGGATTTATTCTTAAAACAAATTGAAAAAAGAACATAATAGTAAATGTTCCCATGTTCCCATATTCATGTTTATGTTAATAATTAAAAAAGAATGATGTATATGAACTGAAGCATTTAACATTGAAGTCAATCTCATGTAAGTTGTTCAAAGACTTCATAAAGTCTCTGAACTAAAATTGGAAGATAGAAAACAAAAATGTATAAGAAATTTTATATTGGTGACTGGGTGCAGTGGCTCACACCTATAATCCCAGCACTGTAGGAGTCAGAGGTGGGAGGATTGCTTGAGGCCAGGAGTTTGAGACCAGCCTAGGCAACACAGCAAGACCCTGTCTCTACAAAAAAGAAAAATTTAAGAAAATCAGCCAGGGATTAGAATTATCGTAGCATCAAATATATCCCTGTTTTCTTTTTAAACAAAAACAAAAACAAAAACAAAACCCTCTAGGAAATTATGAGAAATAAAGTTCAAAACAAAGAGAATATAATCACCTTTTTTTAAAGATTTTTATTTTCTTATGCTTTTAGATAATGTACTTCTAAAAATTCAATTATGCTAAAATTGTATAGACCTAAATAAAATGCTATTTGTAAAGAACCCTAAAACAGTCCTTTACATAACCAAAGTTAATCATTCATGATATACAGTGTAATTACCTCAGCTTTATAAATCAATTATAAAAAATATATTCACGTAGATTCTCAAACCCTTATTCCATTCACTCTTATATCTTGCCTGTTCAAGAGTTCTAAGGAACAGCTCTCTCTTTTGTTGAACACTCTGTTGTTGTTACGTGTTTGTGTGAGATACATAAACATCAATGATTGGGAATGTTGTTTAAGAAAATTGTACTAACGGGATGGGGTGTGGATGGTACCGTGCTGCTAAGATGTTTCCGGAAATGATGTGATGATATGGGGCTTGTTAGCTATAAAATCACTATTATATAGCATTTCTACGGAGTAAGTGAATTTTAATACAGCATAGATTTTGCTGTCTAATACCATTAAGAATCTTTGCTAAAATTTCATCTATTAAAAGCATGATTCATGGCACTGTCAAAACAAATGACTTACCATAAAATTTTATATAATTTCTCCATTATAGTTCCTAGAAACAATTTTTTTTTTTTTGCAGTAAGAAAATGTTCTCTTTGCTCACATGTTACATGTACATTCATCGTAGGGAATGTTAGTGAAAAATACAAACATGAAACAAACAAAAGCATGTTCTGTGCCGTGTGGAATGGCTGCTCTGTTTGTTTAGTGAGCCCTATAATATTGTGAGTTCTGGCACACCAGGGATTCTCTCATATCAGATGAAATTACTATTTGGAAATCTCACATTCATAGAGCAGAACAGAGTGGCTTGAAACAAATGTTGTGAAATATGTGGTGGGGTAGAGTTAGCTGGGAAAGTGACACCCACCCCCCATATGTGCCAGTTAATTTCTCCCCCAAACGTTTGCTTGCCGCAGTGCAGATGTGTCTCAGAGCTAATGACTCACCTTTGAGAAGGGTATTGTGAATATAACGTTACCAAAAAAATAAAAAATAATCTTTGGAAGAACGGAAATCATCTAATATTTTCAAATTCTTTTCTTAATAAAAATGACAATAGAATATTTCATGCAAGTAGAACAATGTCCAGCTTCAAGGGAAAATGTTCATAATGTGATAAAAAGAAAAAACAAAATGTGGTATATAATACTGAGTACAAATTGTTATCTTAGTTTTACAAAAATATTCTCCCTCCTCTTTTCTGTCTCTTTATAGTTGTTTCTGGGGCTTTATATCTGAATGACTTTTAAAATTTCTAAATTAAAAAAAAATTTCATCAGTGAGCATGCATTGTTTTAAAATTGAAAAAAATTACTTAAGAGATGATCAACTGGATTTGGAAGGATCTGAAGCACCTTTAAAATCCCTCTTTCTTTGATGTCTAAAGGCAATGGAGAACATTTTGACCACAGATAACTCAGCTCTTGTCTCATTCCACATTTTTTGTAGAAAATTTTTCTCCAGTGACAGGAGGTGGGAAAACTCACAGCTTATGAGACATTGAGTTGTGGAATATGTGCAAATATTAGTGAGAAATCCTAAACATTTGGGAATCTGCCAGAAATATATATTGAAGATTTCAACACCTACATAGTACACGCTTCTACAAATCAGTGGGTGAGGCTTGATCGAATGTGATAATGTCTGTAAAAGTGGCTTTGCACCGCTCCACAGTGGTGAATGATTGTTGTTTATGCCTTAGCTTTTAAATTCTATCATTACCAACTTTAAGTTGAAGTAAGCTACGCTTTCTTTTTTTTGATAGGTTAAAGAAGAATGAAGAGTAAAGATAACATTAGCATCACCACGGTGCTGGATTGCAAACGCCTTTGCTGCTAGTCACAAGATGCTGAAATAGGGAACTGAAAGATTCAGAGGCTCCCCAGCGATATACAACAAGCAAACCACATTACTAAGGCTAAGACAGAGAACTGTGTTCTAACCAGTTAAACTTTTCAACAGACTTCTTCTTGTGAGTGTCTACATATCAGACTTGCATCTGGCTACACAACTGCAATTTCCAAATTGTTACATTCAATCCAGCAAGCCCCACACAAGGTGCAAGACACTTTGCAGTATGCTGGCAATAAATACACTGTTGAGAACATTTTATTGAACAATGACAAACAATTATAGCAGCAAAAGAAGTATCATGGAATTGGGGAGAGATTAATCGTGATGGGGTGGCTGGGAGTAGACAGTGGGGATGCTTCTAATTTTACATGACAACTGAGCTGTTTTTCATAGACAATTATGGGCATTCCAAGTTGAATAAAATAGCATAGTAGGATGAAGCAGCATAGTTTATTCAGGGAATGACAAGTAAGTTGTTTGTATTTCTGGAGTGTCAACCGTGTAATAGATGGGAAGCAGCAGTCGGCGAGGGTGAGTCATAAAGGGTTTTATGTGCTAGCTTTAAGACTTCATTTTTAAAAATAATACTTAGGTAACATTGTGGTGAGTGGATTGGCTGAGGGTAAGGGTGAAGACAGACACATCATTTGAAAGGCTATTACAATTATCCAGGGGAAGGAGGGTTAAAGCCACACAACAATCATCCCAGATTCTAAAGAGGTGTGTGAAGAATGGATTTGAAATTTAAAAAATTAAGAATGTCAAGAATCCAGTCCAAAGAAGGAATAAGCAGCAGGTTTGAAAAAAATGAAAGTGAAATTAAGCGTGTATAGTAATTAAAGCTTGGAATAATACTTAACCTGAGAGGCAGTAGCAGATGCTCCTCGCACCCCTTCCTATGCCCTTGCCCTTACCACTTGAGTGCTTACAGATCCAACTGATGACACTGTAATTTAAATTTTTTTAGTGACGGCTTTTCTCTGGCTTCCAGAACCCTTTGTCAGCTTGCCCAGCATCACGAATCACTCCCTCCCTGCCCACGAATAGGCTTCAACTCCCAGAGGACAGGAGTTGGAGTGTAAATACCCCAATGTGTTTCCCACTGGATGGGACAACACCGACACTCAAAGCTCCCCAGCAGGATTAAGCTTCAACTATCCAAGTGGCAACTTTCTTGAACAACAAGGCTTTATTGGCTGTGTTCCTTTCCCTGTCTTACTTCTCACTTCACTTACTGGTGTTTCCCAGAATCCCTTTCCAAATGGGGAAGCCAAAGGAAGACAAAATTCTGCCCAAAGAAAATCTTTATATAAAAAGCAACAGGTATATAAGTGCTACCGATATAATCATCTGGTTTCCAACCTATTTGAGATGGACCCCAAAGCCACCTGAGAATTGAAGTAGTTATCATTGAACTTGGAAATTGTAAAGTGCATTGGTACTGCACCAGAAAAAAAAAAAGAGATAAGTTGCAGAGTTAACATGAAACTCTTGACTGTAATCTATCTACCAGAAGTTTATTAAGTGTTTCCACTTGTCATTTTTAAAAGATGATGAATTCTAAGAGGTCAGGAGCCCTCCAGTATTTGTAATAGTACTTAGAATTATTGATGTTCAAATAGGAAACGATAGTAGATTATAAAAATATTCCTGAATGGCTGCTGTTTTTCCTCATTTTTTTTTCAGCCACTCTTTTATTTTTTGAGACAGAGTCTCACTGTGTTGCCCCAGATAGAGCGCGGTAGCATCACCATCATAGCTCACTGCAGCCTCCAGCTCCTGGGCTCAAGCAATCCTCCTGCCTCAGTCTTCCAAGTAGCTGGGACTACAGATGTGCACCACCACGCAGGGCTAATTTTTTCTATTTTTTATAGAGATGGTGTCTCACTCTTGCTCAGGCTGGCCCCAACTCCTGACCTCAAGCAATCCTCCTGCTTCAGCCTCCCAGAGTGCTAGGATTACAGGCATGAGCCACCGTGCCAGGCCTTGCTTTTCCTCATTCTTAAGGTCCACTGATTCCTAGGAAGACAGGAATCTCTTTAAATTACTGTTACTAGTGTTATATCTATTCCTGCTTGTCTATACCTATACATGTTTGTCGATGAGGTCATCTATGTCCTTGTTACCCAGTAATAGCACCATCAATTACCTGAGAGCTTGATAAAAATGCAGAATATCATGCCATTTTTATAAAGGCAAGGTGAGAAATAAAGTAAAAAAAAAAAAAAAAAAAGAATGTCAGACCTCACTTCAGACCTACTGAATTAGAATCTGCATTTTCAACCAGATACCCATTGATGTATAAGTTGGACTAGCATCGCTTTTAGACCATATTTGTTGCTAAGCAGAGGAGCTTAGGTCACCATGACGAGATTTTCTTTCGCCATTCCAAAGACAAGATGTGCTTGTACCCTGGAGAAGGTTTACATGACAAATACTAGGACAATTCTCTGCTGTGAAAAATGTGAAAGCATTTGGAAAGTACAGGAAAGAAAACATCATTTAGACTTATCACCTTATTCAGCCACAACTAACATTTTGGTATAATTTCTTTCAGTTTAATTTCTTTTATTTGCATGATTTTTCAACATGGCTGTAAATCCTACCCCAAATAATCAATAAGTAGCCTTCTTATCTCTCCAACTATTATATCATGAGAAATTCATCACATTATGATAATTAAAATATTCAATTGAGTATATTCATCATAACATTGAATTATTTAAAAATCTTTGAACTTCTTAATATTTTTTGATGACCTTTTAATGCATATAGTTTTTTTTTTCTGCATTTAGGGTGGATCCCTACAAATGCTAGCCTGAATGGGGGTTTTCTTGTCTCCTCGGGCTCTTTCGATACATTATCTCCAGTAAGCTTCAACTATTAATAGGACACTGTCCCTGACCTTTATCTTTGGTACTCACATTCCATCTTTTCCTTTCAAAAGCCAACCACACAAAACTTTATATCCATTTCCTCCACCCCTGAGTCACTGTGTTTTATTCTTGAAACTCCATTTCAGTTCCTGCCCCTGAGTCACCGTCCTCCTACTAACATTAAAACTCCAAGTCTGTGTTTTTCATGCAGATGAACCAACCTGATGTGGGGCAGCTGTGTTGGCTTCCCAGTTTCAAATATAAAACAACATAATTTTGAATTACTCTTCCCTGGGACTTTCAATAAGCTTCCTTTTGAAATTTGACAAAAATATTTCCCTCTGTCAGCTTTAATAGCTGATAAAGTCAAAGAGGACAGGGACTCTTTTATATTTATGTGGAATACTATGTTGCACTGGGTGCGTCCAAAGAGGAAATAAAAACAAGTGAATTTGCAAGGTAGGAAAACCAGAAATTCTAGGTGTGAAATACCTAGAATTCTACTTAATTCTACATAATTTTAAATTCTACATAATTTTAAAATCATGCCAGAGCAAGAGCCATTCACTACTTTAGCACAGTGGTTCTCATGTTAGTGTACATACGAACAAGCTAGGGAAGAAATTATGGTCACAGATGTCATCTAATTCCCAGAGCTCATGATTCAGCAAGTCAAGAGTAGGTCCAGGCAACTGAAATTTTAATACACACACAAGGACCATATTTCGAGGAGCACTAATTTGGCATTACCTTTGACACTAGAGTATACATATATGGCGGTGGTTAATGAAAAGAGACTGAAATAAAATACATTGATTTCAGGACAGCAAAATCTCCAGTTTCTATAACTCACAAAGCACGGAGTAAAAGGAGTTGGTCACTACAGGGTAAAACAGAGTGGTCACTACAGCTTGTTTGATTGTGAAATTCTCCAGTGCCATATATATGCAGCATAAGCAACGACTTACATTTTCCTTCTTCATTTCTGCAGAGAACTTTTGTATCATCTGTGTTTTGTATAACTTCAAGAGATTCACCAGGTTTTATCTGTAGATCTCTGGTCCCCCACTTTTTAGAAGTTAAGGAGGCTGCAACTTTGGTTGAATAGAGGACTCTAATTTCACCATCATACTAGGAAAAGAAAGCAGAACATTTAAATTATTGGTTGATGTGTATTATTACAACAATAACTCATTTATTGACAGATTTATTATTAAAGTCTTTGCTAAATAGTTCAGTGTTTTCAAAAGATAAGTAAGAACATTTAAGAAAATTTCTGGGAGCAAACCACTCATAACCTCACAAATCTAATGTAATAACTATTTTTAGTACCTTTTTATCAGGGTTCAAAGGACAACTAAATTTAGATGATTATCATAGTATGTATTTTGTGCATGTATTACAGCTTGCTTAATCTCTTACAGGAATAAATTTAAATGTAAAACAAATTTTGTATAAAATAAAGGAGTTATGATGGCTAACTGTAATGTTGATTATTATAATTTTAAAGCGTATATTTTGGAACTTAAAAATCGTGGGTTTTTTCATTAGTGCTTTGAACTTTGTTTAATATTTAAATATGACATACTTTAAATTTTTTCCTGAAGTCTTTTTCTTCTTTTTCTTGCTTTTTGAGCTTCTTAGAGTCTTTTTCTTCTGTCTTAACCTTTCCAATATTGATTCCTTGACTAGAATGGCAGAACACACATAAAAACAATACTTTGTTTAGAAAATATAAAAAAGAATAGTGTACAAGAGAGATCTAATTCACAATATTAAATTTTTGCTAAATTTTGCTTTCAATTAATTCTTTTTCTTAGAAATCCAGTATTACCTATTGTAATAAATGATGACATTTATAATGCATAAAGGAATCTTCAAGAGAATACAGATTGTGAGAGAGATTCTCTGTTTTACCAAGTCATATAAAATCACTGAGTTATAATTTAAACAGGGTTGCATATCAATGGTTTTATATGATTCAATCTATTCTTCAACCCCTCTATATTTTCGGTCCTTCCCAGAAAATTAAATGGTTTAACCAATGTCATAGAAAAGGCTTTTTTAAAAAGAACACTTTTTAAAAACTGATTTTTATGGCTTTACAAAGTTTACATGCTAATTTTTTCACATCTACTTAAAATGGAGCCAGAGTATAGGTTAATGAAAAAATTTTAGGTAAAAGTTTAGATTTTACATATTGTAAGAAGGAGCTTCGTAAAGAAGATGGCTAATATTCAGTCTTTATCTTGATCATTTTATCAATTGTCCTTTCGTGGTTGTGTATGAGAGAGAGAGAAAGAGAGAGAGAGAGACAGACAGACAGACAATGAGAGAGGAAGAGAAACATATCCTAAGTATTTTGATCAATTAATGAGCTTAATTTTTTTTAAAAAACCTTAGAATCTAGTTATAGAAATTCACTATATCTCATAGATACTAACTAGACTGAAGTCAATAACCGTAATATAGGTGAATAAGCCTAAGAAGTGACTTTCTAGCCTGGATACACATGGGATCACCTAGGAAGCTCTCAAAACATACCGTGCCCTTTCCTGATTCCTGGAAATTCTAATATAATTTAAAGTTCTAATTTAGTCTGAGTGGGGTCCAGCTACTAACATAGATATTTTAAAGGCTCCCAGGTGATATTAATCTTAACCAAGGTTAAGAACTAGTCACTAGGGTTAAGTATGGATATTGCAGAAGGGCTGTGAATCCTCTTCAGAAGGGAATTTTAAACTTAGGATATGTGTGAATCATGAAACATTGTACACACTGATAATTTTTATTTAGATTATTTAAGATAAAGTTTTCTTTGTAACCAATTTATTTAAAATGTTAGATTTTTAACTTTCAAATCTTAGTATTTAGCTGGTTCACTGTGAGAAGAACTGGCAACAGTGCCCTGTCTGAGGATCTGCAGCTGCTCCCAGAACCTCCTGTCTACGGTAGTCTGGGCACTTCTGAAATCACTGCCTCAGATTAGCCCTCTGAGGCTATGAGAACTTACATGAAAGTTTAAAATGCCCTACAAACTATCTTTGAAAATAATTTATTAAATTTATTTAAAAATAGAATGCCATGTTAGAGAACAGAAACTTGTTCTAAACTCTGAAAATAAGAAATCGGGAAGAAAACAGTCCATATTAAATAAAGTTTCATCAGCTGTGGTCTATTTTGCTTGAAGGAAAGGGCCAGTGTGTGGCTCTGGATGTCTAAAGAGCTAGTTTATGGAATGTGGTGGCATTTCTATAGTAATATAAAACGAAAAAATGCATTAGAAACTGTCAAGGATTGAAACATCAAAGGGGAGAAATATTAAAACTTGAACATATTACTAAGAGTAGATTTTTGTTTCACGTAGAATTGAAAAAGGAAAATGATTTTCTTTTCACATTTCTTATTTGTTTTGCCTGTGGAACTTGATCTTCATCTTTGAATGACAGCGTATTTTCCCTTCAGATTCTTTAAGCTTGATACTCTTGCCAGGTCAGTAAAATTAGTTTAACAACATTGGTAAAAAATAAATACTTTGGAGTTCATTCATGCATTTTTACCAGTACAGCTCAGAAGACACCACTTACTGTATTTCATTTATATTACTTTCATCCTTTAACTTATCAAATACAAGACCTTTTTATTCATCTTTCTTTTTTCTTGAAAAATCTAAGGAAATGTTCTTTCTTTTATACACAGTATGTATCAGATCACCTTGCACATTTATTAGTATATGAGAAGGCATCTATCATGTTATTTTCTATTTAAAAGAATTTTCAATAAGGTCTCCTTTTGTTTAACTGATCTAAACAGATTTTCATATAACTTTAGCCTAAAATTAAATTGAAACTTTAGGTAAGCTGAAGAATATCACTATTCACTGTTGACTATTTTTTTTTTAATTTGAATGGAACCTTTGAGATTCTGATGCTTTTATGAAAAAGAGACATACCTAAAAGCCCTTTTAAAAAACATCTTTTTTTTTTCCCATAAAAGAGAACGTCTTGTGGAGGACAGAGGTGGCTTGAACAAGAGGAGTGAAGGCTGAGATGTAAGCTAAGAAGTATATTCAAGACAAAAAGGTTGGGGAGAAGAGCAAAAATAAAAGGAGCAGATGACTCAGTGAGATCAGTTGTGATCAGTATGTCAAATATATTTTCCCAGTGGATGAATGAATAAATGAATGCACACATCGGTGAGTCACAAGGCAGAGGTTAATCAGGAGACAAGGAGCAGAACAGGGGAGAAGGGAGGAGGAGGGAGAGGACGGGGGAGGGAAGAGGAGGGTTTAGGGGAAAGGTAGGAGGATTAGCTCTGTCCACCCACAAACCCAGCAGAGGGGTTAGAGCTGGGATCAGAAAGAAACACAGCTTTAGAGGAGAGGGCAGAGCGAACATAATTGCACACAGTAGAGTCATACCCCAGGGTGTTTTCATTTCAGTTAAATTTTCTTGGGCACTCTAATTTTCATTACTTCATTGTAATTAAAGCATTTTAATTACCTAATCTCTGCTGGTGGAGCAGGGAAATCAGAGGTATCCACATCATCGTAAACTTCATCTCCCATGTCTAACAAAAGACAGAATATCAATGGTTGAAATATTGTTAGTTTAAATTTTGATATGAGCATTCAAGAATTTTCTTTTGTTTGATTTTTTTTTTTTTTTTGAGAGAATCTTGCTCTGTCATTCTGGCTAGACTGCAGTGGCACGATCATAAATCACTGCAACCTTAAACTCCTGGGTTCAAGTGATCCTCCTGCCTCAGCCTCCCAAGTAGCTGGGACCACAGGTGCGTGCCACCACGCCTGGCTAATTTTTCTATTTTTATACAGACAGAGTCTCTCTCTTGCCCAGGCTGGTTTCGATTCCTGAGCTCAAGCTATCCTCCCACCTTGGCCTCCCAGAGTGCTAGGATTGTAGGTGTGAGCCACTGCTCCATCAATGATGTTTTTAATATAAAGATTGCTTCAGGGAGAATAAAAGAAATTTTCTTGGTTTCTGGGTACATTTCTCCTGAAAGCACTGTCTGTTTCTTAAAGGGGTGAGGTTCTTATCTCCCTGGATGCATCCATTAAATTTTCCTCAAAAAACCAGTGACCATGATTGTAACTATTGTTATCTGGGAAAAAACTCAAAACAAAACGTGGAACAGTGACTGTGATTATTTGAAGATCTACAAGTGTAATGAATGGAAAGAGTAGCAAATTGCTGACAAACAAATCGACATTAATGGCCATTGTCAGGAAGAAGTGGAGATTAAAATCAAGATTCTTAAGGGATTTCGGGTGCTTTGGTAATATATGTCATTTTATTTAAACGTCCCTTCCTCCCTCTACCCCTCCCTTCCTCCCTTCTCTCACTGATCCGTTCCTCATTAACATTTACTTTGCAGTGATAGGAGGAGTGGCATCACTTCAAATGGAAAGAGTATTTCTCTTAATAAGATACTTCTGATACCAGTAGGTGTTGAGAAACAGTATTGGCAAAAAAGCTGCCATGACCTTAACTGGGTTCAATGGCTTTTCCAATCTGTACATATTTTTCTTCCTTCTAGACATCCTGTTAATAAAGTCAGGAAGAATGTTTCTTCTCTGCACCTATTCAGTTGCTCCACAGCAAATTAAGCTGAAGATATGAACTGAAGAAATTGCAAATATTTTAAGGCATGATTACCATAAAAAGTTGAAATGCTCTCTGGTAGGAAAAGGAATTGAGTTCCTTTAAATGTTTCTCTCTCTCTCTGTCCTTCTCTGTATGTACAGATACAGATATTTATCTGTGTGTGTGTGTGTGAGAATTCAGGTTAATTAATTTTACTTGCTCAATTATATTAAAACGCCATAATAAATACTTTGAAAAATATCATTGGTTTCCAAAGACTAAAAAATTCTACTCCATGCACAAGCACTTAAAACACACTTGAGAACAAAAAAACTAAAACAAGAAATGCATTTCTTATTGAATTGATTACATTTGTTCCATTTTATAACTACCTTTTGTGGAGCAAAGTTTTTTGAATATTTTTTAAATATTATAAGTTAGAACATAAGCATATCATCAGGCACTGATCAAATTGAGTTAGTCCTTTACCTATTTTCAAACTGATAACTGAAAAGAAAGTTCTAATGTCAGATAAAATGTTTGGAAGAATAGATTATCTCTGAGTTGGCTTGCTCTTTTAATTTACTTTTAATTTAAATAAACTTTTTTTTTTTTGAGACATAGTCTCACTCTGTTGCCTGGGCTAGAGTGCCATGGCGTCAGCAAGCTCACAGCAACCTCAAATCCTGGGCTCAAGCAATCCTTCTGCCTCAGCCTCCTGAGTAGCTGGGACTACAGGCATGCGCCACCATGCCCGGCTAATTTTTTTCTATATATTTTTAGTTGGCCAATTAATTTCTTTCTATTTGTAGTAGACACGGAGTCTCACTCTTGCTCATGCTGGTCTCGAACTCCTGAGCTCAAGTGATCCACCCGCCTCGGCCTCCCAGAGTGCTAGGATTACAGGCGTGAGCCACCGTGCCTGGCCTAAATAAACTTTTTGAAAGCACCTGAATACTCTTATGAGACATTTTATTTTGCTCAAAGTAAATTGAAAATAAATCTTTTAAAGATCTGTCTCATCAGGGATAAAACAATAATTGAAATTGTACAAGGAAGACACTGTGTTACATTTAAAAATTTCCAATGCAATATTATACATTTTAAAAAATCAGAGAAATTAGATTTAAATGGGCCTTATTGGCACACAATCCAGCATGTTTTTAGATATCTTTATGCAGAAGTCCCATATATTAAGCTTGGACTGATTGGGGTGTGGAGACACAGGGGTTGTGGGTGCCTCTCTCTTCCCACTTATCCCTAACTCCATAGCAGCTCCTGGAAGAACAGTTTAAAAACCATCAATATTTCAAATTTTTCTCATCCTTCTATTTTATTCTTGTGTAATGGTGGCCACTCAGGTGAAGTTACTTGTGCAAGGTTACATACTTTATTATTTTCAGAGTCAAGACATAAACGCTGATATTGTGACTATATCCAGTGCTTTCCTACTACCTCATCTGTAAGAAATAAAGATATAGAATATACAATTGGCTTTTATTACTTACCCAACTGTTTAGGGGGAGAAGGGAAACTGGAAAAAAATGAGAACATAATTATAATCAGACTAATACGAACACGGAAATTGGTTATATAGGAGAGGTATGAATAGCCAATAGCCAGGAGGAATATAAAGGTTAATTAATCTGTTGACCATCATTCCTTTCTCATCCTCCATTTCTCCACTAAATTCAAGTTTCTGTCCATCAATTTGGAATTTAGTAAGACTGTTCTTGAACCCCAATGTTGGCCCAAAAAGTCAACAGTCAAGAAAGACACTCAGTTGGTTTATTTTACCACAATCATTAGACCAATGTTTTCAGATTTGTTCTGAGTTTTACATAGAACAGTACATAGAAAATTTACTCTGAGTATCACACAGGAGTAAATTTAATGGACTTAGTATTTTTAAGTCATTGTGACATACATATCTCTGGCCAAAACTGGTTAGTTGAATTAAAGAGTAAAAAGTCAAAATCAATAGAGGCCAAAGGAATATGACCATGTTTCCCCAATATGTACATGTATACCCCCAGGAGAATGGTGCATGAGAGGAATATCGAATTAAATTAAAGAGTGACAGCTTATTAATAGAAGTGATCTGATATCAGGATTGTGTGGCATTTAGTTGCAACAAAAGAAGACCTGTGCTTTTATTATTTTCTGAACTATGACTTCTAAATACACACACACACACACACACACACACACACACACACACACCCCTCGTCCCTGCCCCCCCATTGAAAGAATGGTGTATAGGACAGGAATCAATGGTTAAAGCAGAATGTGAGGGATCATTAATTCAAATGATTCAAAATCAGAATTCAATGGTGTGTAATTGAAGGAGGAAAAAACTCTCTTATTTTAAAGTAAGGATTATATTTGCATAATACTGCTCAAGAGAGGTCTTCTCATGTTTTTTTAAAATTTCAATTCTACTGTTTATTGTACTGTTGTTTTGGTGTTTCACAAAGGGTTTAAAATTAGGAATGCTATATAGAATTAATATTTTACAAGGACTTCAGTTAAATGTGGTGAATTCATTAGGTATACATAAAAGAGAAAGACTTTCTTGTACCAGGAAACATGATTCAGATCCTTAAATTCATATGTATGGAATTTATACTACAGGCTTATTTGGAGGATGGAAAAAGAAAATTTTGGCTTAGTTTTTATTTAGACAAATTCAAGATATTTAGAATGATTTCAAAGGAAACATATAATTCAAACAGTATTACTATGTCATTATTATGGAGCAGAGTTACAAAGATTTTAAATACTATATCTAGAGAAAAGAAATTCCAAATCATGTCATTTATTTCTGGCAAATTAATTTTTAAAAGAGAATGTACATTTTTAAGAGTAGTCAATATAAAACACTGCATAGTAAAATGTGGCATTAGAATTGTGAGCTTTTAAACGTAATACTACAGTTAAAAAATCCTACTAAATGGAGTGTGTGTTTGTGTATGAGTGTGTGAGGGTGTGTGTGCACTTGTGTGTCAGTGTCTTTTTGTGCACGTTTGTGGGGAAAGTGAAATACATCTTTGAATTACATGATGATTTTTGAATACTTGGGCCCCTCTATGTAATGCATGAGTTTAAAGGATGACACCATAAATGAGGCTAAGATGATTAATGGAAAATAAAATTAAGATGTTTTAAGTCTATCAGAATTTGGTTATTGATTACTGAATATTAGTAGCATTTTATTAAATAAATATTAGTGTAGTTATTGTGCACTGGATTTAGTTGGTTGATTCTTACGATGAACCTTCGTTACTGTCTGACTCAGAGACTTTAGGTTTCTCTCGTATACTTTTCTTTTTGTCATCTTTCCCCTTTAACATCTTCAAAATCCCCCAGGACCATGTGTTACTCTTCTCTTCAACCTGTAGTGTGGAGCTTTGGAGCACGCGGGCATTGATCAGAATGTAATAATTAGTGGTATGTGAAGACAGTGCATGGACATTCAGATTCTTTATATTTATACTGCATTAATCATTCAGGCAATAAATGACACATTGTATTCAACAAGATGATGCTATTAAGCTTATAGATCATGGTGTTTTAATACTGCTGCTACGAGGCTAATCATTTTTTTTTTATCAAGAGAGTGTTCTCTTGGTTCTTAAAATTTGAAGTTAAGTCAGTTAGGATTAAATTTAAAACATTAATTTAGCTTTATTTATGATTAAAATTAAATAATTAATAGATTTAAAATTTTTAAATATGCCTTTTTAGAATGAAAAGAAAATTTATTTTATTATAACCTAAAGTATTTTTATAAATTATTATTAAATATAATGCTAAATATAAAGATTTTATTACTAAGCTAAAGGAATAAGCATTCAGTACTGGTTCTGCCATGATAGCATACGGTCTCAATTTATTTGGGTTGCCTAATAATTATGTTATTGTACAAGGGATAATCATGCAACTGATAAATTTTCCAGAGATTATTATAAAAGCAAATCATTGACTGATGAATAAATGATTGGAAAAGGTTCAAAAAAACATCTAAACACCTGTAATTTATCCCTTTTTCATTTCACTTCTTTTGCCATAGTCATTGAGATTCTTCCAATCTACCCTTTTATTTAAGTGTAGCGCAATTACAATTCCCGATTTGCCATTGCTGTTAAATACCCAACTAATTTGGAGTAACGTAACAAAGAACACTACTTTCTGGTTTTGTCCAGAAAGGAGATCAAAACTAGGTTTCAGCATAAACGATAATTTGCAAAAAGCAATTCACTGATTGTTCTTACCCATCATCAGCATCTTCCTCTTCAATCCCATCATAAATGTCATCATCTGGTGGTGGTGGGAACATCCCTTCATTTGGAACAGGGGGAAAAATCTGTTAATTTCATAATTTGGCCATGTAATGGTCACAGATTTTGATAATAAATCTTCCTTATTTAACTGCAGAAACTGTCTTTTATACTAACCCTTTAAGTAAAAAGCCTTTATATTCCTACTCTGATATAATTATCGCTTTGCTGCTCATTTTATAAGGAATTCTTAGGGCTAAAATTACAATAAAAAGTGAGAGGTGATAAGAGGTACCATGGACTTGAGTTGAAAGCAATGGGGGAGAGTAAACATGAGAAAAAGTAAAATTGAATATGGTATAGAGTCAAACATTTATTGTTAAAAAGAGAGGAGGTGATAAATCTAGTTAACAGCAAGGAGACATTCAGAAAAAGATACTGATCAAGATATAAATGAAGATGGAATGAAATGAAATGAAAGGTGAATTTGTAAACATTGATGGTGCTTAAAACAAAGAAAGAAATGAAAGGTAACCTTTTTAACATGTATTTTTTTAAGATAAACTCTTGTTCCATTTGTTATCATATACTTCTCAGAAACCTTGCTATTTGACAGATATTTGTTTAACAAATGTTTACTGAATAACTTCTATGTGCAGAAATATGTACAATGAATTTGAAATTTGACTTTTAGTATAAGAATTTTAGCCCTGCAAGGTATTAGTTCAAATCCCTTATTTTACTGCTGGGAAATATAAGGGTCTTTAGGAGCTGCAGTCAAAGAGACCATATAAGTCATTGTCCAAACAAGAATACTTCTGAAAGTGGAGGGGGATGTTCTTATTAATTGTGCTCAGCCAATTGGCATAAATCAAGACCTTGCTGGGCACAATGGAGTGGGCTCACCCTATGATCCATCACAAACTTGGAAGAAAGAAGTGACTTGCTTAGAGTCTCTTGGTGGCCAGGTCTAGAAACCAGTTCACAGGATCTGAGGCTAGTGTTCTTTAGACTACATTAAGATCTATTTTATTATTTTGCAAGTTAAAGCATTTTGTCATTAATATACACAAAAATATTGAACACTTATGGAGAAACTACTGATAAAAGTGTGTGGCTTCTTATGCTCATGGATTGGAAGAATTAATATTGTTAAAATGATCATACTACCCAGAGCAATTTATATAATGGATTCAATGCAATCCCTATAAAAATAACAATGTTTTTCACAGAAATTACAAAAATCCTAAAATTCATATGGAACCAAAAAAGAGCCAAAATAGCCAAAGCAATCCTGAGCAAAAAGAACAAAGCTGGAGACATTACACTACTTGACTTCAAAATATATTAAACGGCTACAGTAACCAAAATAGCATGGTATTGGTGTAAAAACAGACATATAGGCCAATGGAACAGAATAAAGAAACCAGAAATAAACCCACAATTTTACAGCAAACTGATTTTTGACAAAGGCACCAAGACCATACTTTGGGAAAAGGACATTCTCTTCAATAAACGGTGCTGGGAAAACTGGATATCCATATGTAGAGGAATGAAACTAGACCCCATCTTTCACCATATACAAAAATCAACTTAAAATGGATTAAAGACTTAAACCTAAGACCTGAAACTATAAAAGTATTAGAGAAATACATAGTGGAAATACTCCAGGACATTGGTCTAGGCAAAAATTTTATGTCTGAGACCCCAAAAGCACAGGCAAAACCAAAAAGACAAATGGGACTATATTAAACTAAACAGCTTCTGAACAACAAGAGAAACAACCAACAGCAAGACAACCTCTCGAAAAGGAGAAAATATTTTTAAACTATTCATTTAACAAAGGACTAATATCTAGAATATCCTTTGGACAAATATTCAGGATATACAAGGAACTCAACAGCAAAAAAAAAAAAAAACCCAAAACAAATAAACAAACAAAAGCAACAACAACAAACAAACTCCCCAAAACAAAAACCCACAGATAAAAATTAAAAAGTGGGCACAGGATCTGAATAGACATTTCTCAAAAGAAGACATGCAAATGGCCAACAGGTATATGAATAAATGCTCAATCTCATGAATCATCAGGGAAATGCAAATCAAAACCACAATGAGATATCATCTTACCCCAGTTAGAATGGATATTATCAAAAAGACAAAAAAATAATAGATGCTGGTGAGGATGCAGAGAAAAGGGAACTCTCATACACTGTTGGTGGGAATGTAAATTAGTATAGCCATTATGGAAAATAGTATGGAGATTTCTCAAAAAACTAAAAAAGAACTACCATACAATCCAGCAATCCCACTACTGAGGGTATTTATCCAAAGGAAAGGAACTCAGTACATCAAAACGATACATGGACCCCCATGTTTATTGCAGCACTATTCACAACAGCAAAGATACGGAGTCAACTTAAGTGTCCATCAACAGATGAATGGATTAAAAAGTGTGATATATTTATACAATGTAATAGTGTTTGGCCATAAAAAAGAATGAAATCATGTCATTTGCAAAAACATGGATAGAACTGGTAGTTGTTATGTTAAGTGAAATAAGCCAGACACAGAAAGACAAACATTGCATGTACTCACTCCTATGTGTGAGCTGAAAAAGTTGATCTCATGAAGGTAGAGAGTAGAATGATAGATCCCAGAGGCTGGGAAGGGTGTGTGTGTTGAGGGGAAGGGGAAGAGAGGTTGGTTAATGGGTACAAACATACAGTTAGAAGGAATAAGTTCTAATGTTCAATAGTAGAATAGGGTGACTATAGCTAACAATAATGTATTACACATTTAAAAATAGCCAGAAGTGAGGACTTGGAATGTTCTCAACTCAGAAATGATAAATGTTCATGGTGATGAATATCCTAAATACACTGACTTGATCATTACACGTTCTATGCATGTAACAAAATACTACAGATATACCTTCATAAATATGTATAAATATTATGTATGAATACAAAAAGTAATCAAAGAAGTGTGTGGCTTACCTCCACTTCCACTCTGACTGTGGCTAGAAAAAAAAAAACCCAGAAATATTAAATTAATATCTGAATTATTTAGCTCTCAAAAAGAGAAGTATATACATTGATCTCTTACAAAAAAGAAATAATATTCCAGTTAAAATTTATTAGGATGCTATATGTAATAAGGAAGAAAAAATATTCTTTATTGTAACAGATGACTAATAACAAGGTAACAAAACAAAACAAAACAAACAAAAAACAAGAATTAAGTGAGTTAGAGTACTACATATGGTATTCAAAACAATGATACTATTGGCTTTTAACATTTTCCCATGAGGCAGTTTTCAGATTATACATTATTACATCATTCCATAGATGACTATTAAAACAAACCCAAAGGGTATTATTTCAGGAATCATAATAGAGCAATTATCATTGCATTAAATTCAATCTTCTCTCAATATCTTATAACCGCAGCATTTTACTCCTAGTTCGATAGCATTAAAATTTTTTTAAAGGGAGAACTTTTAAAAATTGAAATCTTATTCATAGGGCTTTTAATACAGTGTGACCCTGACTCTAAATCCAGATTGCCTGTTTTTCTTATTTACTTTCATAACATTATATGGTTTCCCTATTTTAGCATTTATGTTGTAATTGCCTGTTTTGTTGCCTGTGTCTCCCACTAAAATGTGAGTTCTGTTAGAGCAAAGGAAATGTAGACTGTGAGAAGTGGAAAAATCCCAGAAGTCATCTATTTAATTATCTCATTTTGCAGAAAAGAAACTGAGGCTCTGAGAAATTAAGTGACTTGACCAAACCCAGTTCTACTCCTAGCGGCACTCACTCCCTATACCCCCAGTTTTCTCCCTCGGTTAATCTGTCAGCACCAGTTACCAGTTTGATGTTGCAATCAAACAGGACAATTATACAGTACTCATATCTGATTCTTAATGTTAAAAGTCAGTAAAAGAAAGTGATCTGATGCAGATCTCCCCTTAATTTAGACAGAAAATCATACTGTTGCTAATGGAACTTTGCAGAAAAATATAAGTGTCTTGCTATATAAATAAGGAATTGACTTTTGAAAAAGCTGCAGTACACTCTCCACTTGCTTAAGTACCATTTTCACATTTATTTTCCCTGACTCTCCTCTCTGAGCGTGAAGCAGGCAGTCAGAGTTACGTGAAGAGTTGTATTGTGGTTGGCTGCCACTCCTGTCAAGTACGTTTCATCTTCGAGATTGTTATATCCCATTGCTAAAGAACAGGGTTGTGGTGACCAGGAGCAAAGCTGCCACTCATTTATTTCATTTCTAGAGCAATTCTTCAACTTCCTAAAATGGCCTGTTCAGAATGTAAAACTTTTGAAGAGGGGAAGAAGAGGAAGAGAGAGAGGAAAGTGTGAGTGGAGGGGGTGGAGAGAGAGAGAGAGATGTGGAAGGAGGAAGGTTTGCTGTGTGATGGAAGAGTGGTATTTGCATTTGTAATTTTCTTTCCTTCAATGTGTCATATTCATTATAGAAATTGCTTTAGCAGAGAAGAAGGAGAGAAGGACCTGTGCTTTGAAGCCTCATGTCTGCTCCCAGAGTTGGAAGCCCACAGCCATCTGTCCTCACACTAGAGGAATCAGGAAATGGTGGGCAGAGAGTGCAGCAACCAGGGGGCACTCGGAGGATGGAGAAAGAGAAGATGATGCCTTTTCTTCTCATTCTCGCCAGGGCAAGCTGCCGACTATATTCAGCATCTTTCCTTTTTCTACTAAGAACAAAGCACGTTCTGTTTTAAGATCTCTGCCAGCAGCAGCTGTAGCTTCAAAAATAAAACATGTATAGAAATAGCTTCTTCCTTAATTTTCTCATTAAGTATGCATAAGAGAGGAATAGATGCTAGTAAATATTGTGGTGCTATATGTGTTGAAGATGCTGAGCATTAAAACCATATAATATACTTCTTCCAACCTCATTCTTTTATTAAATATAAGATTATTTTTCTGCTACATGTTTACTAACTAGAGTATGTTTTCAGAGTTGAGGTATGCACGGACTCAATAAAATGGAAAAAGGCAATAATGCTAGTTTGGAGAAATATTCACCTAATATGGTTAAACAATGCTTCATTTTAAGAACATCATTTCTTTCTTATGGATTTATTATTTTTTTCTTGAGTATGCACATCAGTGTAAATATGTATTTATTAATGTAACTTGGGTTCTTTAAATACAAAATAAAAAAATATACTTTTAAAAAATAAATAAAAGATAAGCATAATGTATATACCTTGGTAATATACTTGACATACTCACGTCCAGAAAATTCTGTAAATTGGAGAATATGACCATTTGGAACTTCATCTGACTCCCAAACTGACATTTACTGACTCTCAAACTAGACCAATGTGTTTCTTATTGCTAAAGTCAATTTATGATCTGCAAATCAAATTCTAGTCCATGTATTGCATGTTTTGACATGTGTTACATAATTTATGATCATAACATGGTAAGAAGACATAGCAGGCTGTAATTCATGTTATAAAGACGAACTGCCAGAAAGCAGCATAACAAGTTTAATTGATGATATAAGGTGAAAGATTGTAAGAGGGAAATTTAATTCTTTATATGTTTTATAAGTATATTACTAACTTGGTGGTTTTTAAATAATTGATAATTTAATTTTTTTCATTGAAATGTGAATTATGAAGAATGCGGACACAGTTTTATCCAGGTGAAGATCTAGAACAGATCTTTTTTTGTTTGTTTGTTTGTTTTTAGACAGAGTATCGGTCTGTTGCATCAGGTAGAGTGCAGTAGTGCCATCATAGCTCACTCCAACCTCAGATTCCTGGGACTACAGGTGCATGTCACCACGCCCAGCTAATTTTTCTATTTTCAATAGAAACAGGTCTTACTCTTGCTCAGACTAGTCTCCAACTGCTGAGCTCAAGCAATCCTCCCTCCTCTGCTTCCCTAGAGTGCTAGGATTACAGGTGTGAGCCACTGCACTGGCCGGATTGTGTTTTTTTTGGATCACAATGGAGGTTTCCTAATTTCATAAGGCAGGCATAGAAAAATGAGGATTCTGAATTGGGCTGGAGATTTTCCTAGATCTTTTCTTTCAACTTGAGGGGATCATGGCTTTAATAGGAAAGTAGGGAAGGAAAGGTACAAAGAGAAGATGGCCAATCTTCCCTCTTGCTCTTCCAGAAAGCACGTCTTATTCTGTCCCCTCTGGCCCAGGAAGGTGTTTTCATACTTCTTGAAGGGAAGGTCACTTTAACCTGGTGGAATAAATGGGCTAGGGAAAGTTGGACCCTTAATGATATCCAGAAATCATAGGGAATTGACTTTTTACTTTTTAAATTAATTGATTATTTCACATTATTTATTGCAATATATTTTGAAGCAACAAAAGATTGGAAAAAACCTCTAAACATCTTTTTTACTTTTAAAGAGAAAACTGGAGTTGTAATAAAAACTATTCTTTTTTCTGTTATTCAAATTATTATTTGAATATTATTATTCAAATTATTATTATTTGAATTATTTGAATTATTATTCAAATAATAACATTCAAATATTTTATTATATGTTATATATGCTATTACATGTTAATAATATGTTATTATTATTCAAATAATAACAACAAATATATTTAGACTCAGAGATTTTAGAATAAAAAAGGGGCTTATTTTATATTTTATGCTTCATATTTTACCAAATCATATTTACATTAGGCATATCCCTAAGATCAAATCATGATGAATATTATAAAACAGTGTTTTGAAATGATAACACATTTGACAAGACCTGGCAAATGGCCCATTATATTTCAAGTAGTACTTGATGTATATGTATATGTGTATATATATATTCAAACAGTAAAAGAAAAGATGGAATTTCAGATGACTCTTCACCCATCTTGGGGTTATTGGAGGTGGTCATTTAGTTTATTGATAGAAATATGGAAGGTAAAATTCTAGGATCTTGAAATACATAATCTCTGACAAGGAGACTGTCTGGTCTGCTCTATAACATGTACTTGCACATACCTGCTATTATTGTCCTGCTCTGCAACATCATCATATACTTCTTGGTCATCTTCAGTAGGTCTTGAAAAAGCACCCAGCGAGGTTTTTTTCCGTTTCAAAGAATCATAGTCAATCTCTACAGCAGTTGTTTTAATATAGCCATCTACCAAGAAGGGAAAGATTTATGTTCAAGCAACTGTAGTTTAAATATTTTAAAATTGTGAGTAAAATATCAATTGGACATTTGCTCCTTATAATTTTCCTTTATTTATTTGCTTGCAATTCTGATTTATACTCTGTCAAAGTCTTGCCCTGTTGTATCATAGTTTAATGTAAGCCTAGAGACTGTTTTAAAGCTTCCAATGTGATTCACATGAACCAGTTTTTCCTTTTAACATCATTGAAGAACACAATGCCCTTTGTTCCTCCCTGGAATAATATAAAACTTCACATTGTTCCCCACTAAAAAGAAACGAGATGAGGTGAAGATGGAGCTATACCTGCCATTTAAAACTGTCCTGCCTTTGTCCACCCTGTAACATTCTCCTAACTTGGTGCCTATAAGTAGTTCCAGAGGAATTTGCATATTTAATATTGGCTCAAAAAGAAAACACTTCGAAGTCATAGGGAAATTTTCACTCACATGACCCCCTTGCTGTTCTGCCCAACCATTTTCCTTCAGGGTTGTCTGTGATGCGGATTATTTCAATTTGTTCGCCTTGCTTAAAGCTCAGTTCATTCTTTCCTCCTTTGACATCACAGCAAGCTTTTGCCTGATGGATGACTTGAATAGGGCCTGTTAGCTGCAAAGAGTAAAAAAAAAAAAAAAGCAGTAACAACAGGTTTCCTTATTATTCAGAAAATCTTTAAGAAATGCAATGTTGACAGATAATAAGTCCACAACTTGCTAAACTACCTATATCCAGCATTTACAGATTTGTACTAGAAATAGAGGGTGAAAGTCATTCTGGTGAACGTTCTTATAGGACGGGTTAGGGCCAAATCTCAGAGGCCAAGCAGAATCAGCAAACAATAGGTGAACATGTGCTTTGGAGCCAGGAGAGAGTGGTAGGGATCTGTCACCTTAGGAACTATGCAAGAGGCAGCCCTAGTAACTGAATAGCACTTAGGTACAACTACCCATGCTGAATGCTTTGTGTTTTATGGGATATGCTGGTGGTCTGTTTGGTAGGAGTTTTTTTCCCCCTTTGCATTGTGTAGGTATCTGATGGTTCTCTGCAGGCAACAGCAAAGGGAAAGGTAGGTGGTAGTTGTACTTGTGGGAAAAGTATTTTCTATTTTTATTCTTTTTTTTTTTTTTAACTTTGTGCCTGTCTGTCTATAAACTTGGAGTAGACATTACCTGCTATAAACAAGATAACATTTCAGAAATAGTTTTATAAATCAAAAAACAGCAAACGAATGTTATGTGACGTTTTAAAATAAATATCTTAAGTAGTATGGTAGTTTCTTGACAGCAGGGGAATAATCTAATTTGGACCATGAATCCAAAACTCTTAATTTCTTAGTCCTAAATTGGTATCTTTTCAACAGAATTTCTTGGATCTTTTGATATGCAAATAGGCATTGTGACTTTTGAAGAAGCTCTACCTTATTTTATTGAATTTATGATGCCATGAATTATAAACATGCATAATTAATTATGTACCACTAAGAAACAAACAAAACAGCTTAAATTAGATATGTCATGACGTTGACAGGTCTCAGTTCTCACATTCATTTAATTTTCTTACCTATTATCTATTAACATCTTATGGAAAAAATACAGCTTGTGAAGTCCTAGTCTTGACAAACTTTTGAGTTCCTATTTAGTGGTATGATTTCCATACCCTATTTTTTTCTTACTAAAAATATAATTTGAATGAATGAGGGAAATAATGTAAAACTGATTTCTCCAAAGGAAACATGGAAACATCTCATATAATTCCTTCAGAACTATATACAATTTCTTAATGAAAAGTGTACTATGTAGATTTTCATTTAAGAAATTAATTCTTCACCTGAAAAATATAGACATTAGTAGACACGCATTCTGTGTGAGTAAAATGTCTTAATATTCATACCATAATCATAATCTTACTTGTATATAGTGAGCTGTTTCAAAATGTAATGAAAACCTATAATAGATACAGTGTCTTCTGTGCATTATTTTGTTTAATTTCATAACAAACTTTCTGGACTGGTATCATTTATTCTCACTTTAAAGATTAAGAATTTAAGGCTTAGAGAAGTTAAGTAATGAGCCCCATATCATGTGTAACTCATATGTGCAGACAGAATTTGAATCCACATCTGTCTGATGGACTCTATTCTGTATATTTACCCTTCACCATGCTGTTGAACATTTGCTTTAAAACAATAAATATGCTGGGAAGTTATATGTAAATAAAATTTTTATAATTCAAATCATATATTAAATGCTCCAGAGGAATGAATATTTAAAGGAACTATGGTATGAATCCTTTTTAAAGTGAAGAATAGTATTGTAATTCAAGTAATCTTTGTAAATATATCTGATGTGTGGCCGGGCGTGGTGGCTCACGCCTGTAATCCTAGCACTCTGGGAGGCCGAGGCGGGCGGATTGCTCAAGGTCAGGAGTTCAAAACCCAGCCTGAGCAAGAGGGAGACCCCGTCTCTACTAAAAATAGAAAGAAATTAATTGGCCAACAAAAAAATATATATATAGAAAAAATTAGCCGGGCATGGTGGCGCATGCCTGTAGTCCCAGCTACTCAGGAGGCTGAGGCAGAAGGATCACTTGAGCCCAGGAGTTTGAGGTTGCTGTGAGCTAGGCTGACGCCACGGCACCCACTCTAGCCCGGGCAACAGAGTGAGACTCTGTCTCAAAAAAAATAAATAAATAAAATAAAATATATATATATCTGATGTGCTAGACCCACACCAGATGAACCATGTCATTGAAGATGGTGTAGCCAAGAGAACATAACCTGTGAGCGTAGCATTTACTGGTGGTAGTAATAGAAGTCACACAATTATCAGAGAAGAGAGAGGTCAGAAATCCAGACAGACAAAGAGGAATGAGAAACAGCAGGGTATCAGGAGTCAGCATGTACACAGATTTAAAATAAAGGCAAAAACATAAGTCATGTCTAGATGCCAGAAATTAGAGTAGCTCATAGAAACCTTATTCTAAGACAGGTCTGGTTTACCCAGGAGACACTTGTATCCCTTGCCCCACTACAAAACATGCCACATGGACATCTATGTGTGTGGTGCTAAGCTCACAGCATAAATGGCTAATATGAGATGCATTATGGGGAAAACCAACATGGGTTTGAGTGAGTATTCATTCACTCAATCAATATATAATTTCCCGGGTGCCCACCATAAAATAATCCACCATATATCATTCAAATTTTATCATATTACATTGTTTTTGTGCAGGGAAAAGGGAACATATAGGCCAAAAAGTACTGTTATGAAGATAGTTATTCTTTAGAAATAATGATTAAGTAATTCTCCAACTACGTAGGTTTCACGAATGGTGCCCCTTTTGTATGAAAGTTATAAAAAGATGTTACTCTAAAGCCCTTACTTTAAATTTCTTCCTTATTTCTTGTTCTTTCTTTTCTTTCTCTTTCTGTTCCTTTTTCTCCAGCTCTAATCTCTTCTTTTCCTCCTTTTCCCTTTTCTTCTCTCGTTCTTTGGATGCTTCTCTGTGAATAAAAATTGTTAGATAGTTTCTGCATCTGAAGTGTTGATGTGGCAGGGCTCACCGTATTCAGAGAGGTTTCTATCCACCACGGAACATGGTACCTGAAGTACAGGTGAAGGTAAAAAGCCAAAGGTTGTCAAAATCCTGGATGTGTGAGATTGTCTTTAAAACCAGAGGGAGGCGCAGAGCTGAGAATATCATTCAAAGGCTCTGCTTCCCTTGACAACTTGTGCCAGCAAGTGGAAGCCACTGTTTATAAAGGCCCTGTTCTTGCTGCATGTCGGGATGAATAGAATTCATTTCTCTCTCTCTCTCTCTCTCTCTCTCTCTCTCTCTCTCTCTCTCTCTCTCATGTGCACTCACACCATGCATTCACATGCATACATGCAAACCTTGGTTCAGACACTTTAGTTAGAATTGGTTGAATAAATACTGGGTAGAAGAAATTAAGACATCTGAGACCCCCATTTAATAAAAGAAGATAACATATTCATTTCTACTTTCACCCACTTTTGAAGAAATTTTTTAGTCCTGGGCTACCTAGAAAACCATTTTGGAGCTATTTTTAATGTCTTTCCACTTTAGCAAGCTGAAACTTTGGTATCTGGGTGTCATGTTAAATTATTTCTCCTAGCTCCCCTGTGGCTTAAGTACAGCCCAGGTAAAGAAGGTATAACACATAAGTTACTAATAATTCATTTGTCCAAGGATACACTGAGAACAAGGAATACAGATTCCTGTCTCTGATTCCCTGCCTGTGGTTTATCTATTATTAGTAGGCTGCAGGTCTCTGGCCTCTCACACAACAGCTTGTTAACAGAGTCCCTTGCAGAATCCTTAGAGAACTAAAGAAGTTTTAGTCCTTTGTATTGAAATAAAGGTTATTATTATACACCAATCGCTTGAACAAATGAAGCTTCCCTCCTGATGGTGGTGTATATCCACTTGCCGTCATACAAAACATTATATTTATCTTAGAAGAAAAATATCATGGTAAAATGTAATTCATACATGTCTTCATATGTTTCTCCATCACTCTCTTGTTCCTGTCAAGAAAAATATTGATATTGATTAATTTTGATTATTCAAAAAGTTAACATACACATATTACATTAATCAAATACTCAGTAAAACAAGTATTTGTAAGCATCTGTACTCTAAGTATATGTAAATTTAGCTTGTTTAAAATTTTTTTTCCCTCTTTAGAGATAGACTGGGAAAGTAAACACAAAAAGGTTTTATTTTCTATCTTGCTATATAATTCAGAAGTATAGCCAGACTTAAGTTTATGTTCAACACTACAATATTACTATGAGTCAGTGTAATGATTGGTGTTTAATATCTCAAGCATTTTAGATGAAATAAGACTATAAATGGAAAAATATCATCATTACTCATAAGAATTTTCATCTGTTTGGTTTATACCAATGGGAAATGAATCATAATAACTGTTAAATATTTTAATTATAGCAACATCATATGAGGAAAAAAAAGAAAAAATCTGACCTCATCTAGATGTCCTGTACCTAAAAGATTAAAAAGAGAATAAAATTCAATACACTTTAATAAGGAAACACCTTAATATAGGATTATTGGACATAATATAATAATATTCAAAACAGTTCATAACCCAACAGAACTCATGCTTAATCAAAGATATAGAAGAAGATGTGCTTTTAGATCCTTACTATGGCTTTTTTGACACTTGCAATTTAATCATAAAATCATTTCATTAGCTTTCATAAGGTAATGCAAAAGCCAAAAAATAATCAGGACACAGTTTGTTTCCTTTATGAAAGGCATGTCCACTTTGTTCTATGGGTTTGTGTAGAATGAGGCATTACCAAAAAAATCACAACTAGTTATTCCCAAGGATTTGCTTTCAGGTAGTAAAGAAATCAAGTTATTTAGATTTTTTACAAAAATTTTTACTGCTCTAGAGTTTTATGTAATATCAACTAATTACCAGATATCAAGACATAACCTAATATTAAGAGCAATAACATAATATGAAAAGCAATAATAATAAAAACAGTGTTTTGTTGGTATAAAAACAAAGAAATAGATCAATGGAATAGAGCAGGGAGTTCAGTAACATATACAAACTTACATGTACACATTCAGAGAATACACACATAAAGACACACATATATACACACGTACACACATATAGAGTTGATACGGTATAAAGGTGGCACTATAATTTAATGAAAATAGGATGGATTGTTTAGAGTATGGTAATGAGAAAACCGGCTCCATACATATGCAACAAATCTGGATTTCTACTAACTCCACAAAGGGGGACTGCAAAGAGATCAAAGACCCACATACATTTAAATGACAAAGTTCACAGAGAGAAAACATGAGGATATTTTTATTTCATAAGAACTTTCCAAAAAAACTTATAGCATAAATTAATATCAAGCAAAAATGAATGAAATTGATTATATCAAAATTTATTTATGTTCAGTGAAGGACAGTATGGGCTAAGTTAATAGACAATGGACAGAATGGGAGAAGATATTTGAAATACTTGAAACTGACATGGAATTTATATCTCGAATATAAAGGAACTCCTACACGTCAACCAGAAAAAGATATGAACCTCAAGAAAAAGAATGGTCAAAAGATAAAAACTGGCAACCTACAGAAAAAGAAACCACAAAGACTGATAACCAGATGAAGTGCTCAAACTCAAGAGCAAGCAGAGATATGACAATTAAAAGGAGATATAATTTTATACATATAAAAAAAAGTGGAATAATGCCACGTGCTGGAGACATGTTGGAACCTTAATGCCCTATCAACAAGAGGGTGCATCTGTTCTGGAGAGCACGCTATCATACTCAGTCAACATGAAAATTCTATAGCATACAAATAGTCATTTCACTGCTGGATAATTATCTTAAGGAAAGTCCCTGAGAGGCCCACATGTGGGAAAAGTACAGTAAGGTGCACTGTAGTATTATTTATGACACCAGTCAGTTGCAGACAAATAAAATGCAGATGAATACCATGGAGTACAGCACAGTAGTTAACAGCAACAGATTAAATGCACTCACAGTGATACAAATGGGCCCCCAAACTGCATTATGCAGTAGAAATACAGTACTAAAAAAACCCAGAGTAACCTATAACGTACTGTTTATGTAAATTAAATATATGCATGTATTCCATGATACACGAAGAATATGTACACACACATTAAATAAGTTATAATATTTGTCTACAGTAAGGGAGAAGAAAGGAAGTAGGGGTAAAAGGCAATAAACAGATAAATAACACAAAACAAGAGAGGGGTCTTACATGGACCAATGATGCTAATGACCCCTTCACAAGCCTATATGGAATGACCAGCTCAAACTTCTGTACCTAGGGTAACAAATAAATAAACAAAATGTCTTTTCCTCTTTACCATCAGTGTGCATGACACCATCTTGGTGTTCTTCATTTGCAGGGCTTCTGAAAACAAGAAAGAAGAAAATATGAGACTAGAATAAGTAGATTCTCTCCTTACAATAAAAGAGAAAAAAGGATTATTTTTTGAATTATCCTTTTCTCTGTAATATTTGCTCTGATTAAAAACTTCAGACATCACTAGGATAGGCTTAAACCTTATATTTGTGATGCTCTTGTGGCAAAAAATGGAGACTTGGGAAACTCGAGTGCAGCAATGTGCAGTTATAGTGGACACATACAATTAACCCATTGCTTCAGGAGAGTAATACATTTTCCTTTAAATCGGTAGTAAATCAATGATTCAATTTGGGGATTCTGAGAGCATTTGATTGGCTCTATGGTACATACACCAAAGAGAATTAGTTCCATTCCCTGACTCCTTCCTCTTTTCCAGATGGTTTCCACCTGGCTTTGCTTTCATCACTCTGTGGCTTGGACTCTAAGGTGATTCATTCCAATGGCTCTTAACAGAATTATCAATACCTGGGTCCCACTGATCCCTAATGATTTATGTACCCATCTATATTTTCTATTCCTATTCTCAGGTTGATTAGCATAGCTGGAGAAAACTGCCAGTTTTACTGACTCTGGACACTACAAATAATTAGTATTCAATCTCAACTGTACTCCCTTCAATACTATTCTATAATCTCATTACTGTTTTTCTATCAGCCTTCTCTTGCATCATCCTTCTCAGTACCTATAAAAAACTTTCAACACTTTGATTCTATTCTCAGCTTGACTACTGTTGGTATATAGGAATGCTACTGATTTGTGTACATTGAGTGTGTAGCCTGAGACGCTGCTGAATTTATTTATCAATTCCAGGAGTCTGTTGGTAGAATCTTTGGGATTTTCTATATAAAAGATCATATCGTCAGCATCTTGACATCATCTTTCCCCATTTGGATACCCTTGATTTCCTTCTCTTGCCTGATTGCTCTGGCTAGGACTTCCAGCACTATGTTGAACAGAAGTGGTGACAGTGGGCAACCTTGTCTGATTCCAGTTCTAATCAGGAATGCTTTGCAAACTAGTACAACTTCTATGGAAATTAGCATGGAGATACCTCAAAGAACTAAAAGTAGAACTACCATTTGATCTAGCAATCCCAATACTGGGAATTTACTCAAAGGAAAAAAAAAAGACATTTTATTAAAAAGACACTTGCTCTCAAATGTTTATAGCAGCACAATTCACAATCGCAAAGATATGGAAGCAACCCAAGTGCCCATCGATACATAAGTAGATTACTAAAATGTGGTATATGTATACCATGGAATATTACTCAGCCATTAAAAAAATGGTGAGCTAATACCTTTTGTAACAACCTGGATGGAACGGAAACCATCCTTTTAAGTGAAGTATCACAAGAATGGAAAAACAAATGCCACATGTACTCACTGCTAAATTGGAACTAGTAGGTAACACTCATGTGCACGTATGGTAGTAAAATTCAACGGAAATTGGGTGGGAACGGGGAGAAGGGGATGGGTAAATTCATACCTAACGGGTACAATGCACACTATCTGGGTGATGGACACACTTATAACTTTGACTCAAACTGTACAAAAATAATTCATGTAACCAAAACATTTCTACCCCCATAATATTCTGAAATTTTTTAAAAAAATCCAGCTTCAGCAAGAACCCTGGTAGGTCAGTTTAGAAAGAACCTTCCCACCCTTGGTATGTGATCACCCTGATATCTGACCAGCTTCCTCCTCCTCTACATCTCCCAGGTGATGTCTGCTGGCCCTGGCCTGTCTTCAGCAAGAATCCTGTTATGTTGGTGTAGCCAGAATCCCCCTTACCAATGATGTTTACTCTTAGCAGTTTTCCATCCACTTTCTCCTAACTTGCTCCTTGGCTACAAATCCTCACTTATGCATGCTGTATTTGGAGTTGAGCTCAATCCTCTCCTCAACCCCCTGCAAAATCCCATTGCAGTGGTCCCTTTCCCCATTGTGATGGTCCTGAATAAAGTCTTTCTTGCTATAATTAAAAAAAAAAAATTTCATCACTTTCCTCAAATCTGCTATTTCTCTCCTTTCCCCCATAATCAGACTACCTTGTTTTTTATTTCACTGATAATACAGCAGTTTTTGGATGTAAATTCTCTTAAAAAAAATCCATTCCCTTAGCCGATGAGCATATCTGCAGTTATACACGTCCTTACCTCCCCCTACCGAAGCTCTTCTCTCCACCTGTGTTCTGAACCCTATCTGAATTCTTGGTAATTTTATCCCTCAATTATCTTCTTTCAGTCATGTGTCATCATATTTACATTCCTCTTATTCTTTCACTCTCCATCCCTAAATATTTCATTCCTTGTTTTCTCCCTCGGCCCAAGTTACTCTCATCCATAAACAACAAACACAAACGCTTCTCTTTACCTTTTTGAATCCCCCAAGTGACCATGAGATATTCCCCTTTATCTGGCCAAGCTAGAAAAAGCTGTCTACACTAACTCTACTGCCTCTCCTCCCACTCATTTCACCGACCACAATCTTTCTTCTATTGCCACTTCTTCACCAAAACTATTCTTAAATATATCAGCTACCAAATCCGCTGGACACCTCTCAGGGTAAAACGCACTTGATTGCTTTGTGGCCCAGGGCAGATGGGCCATTTTGCTCTCCTTGAATCCCCTTGTTTGTTTCCATGAGAAATATCTTCTGGCTCACTTCTTGTCTCTGTGGCCACTATCCCACAATTTCCTTTGTGGGTTTGTTTTCTTTTGACTTCCTCTTTCAGTGATGATGTTCCTTTGTATTCTGGTCTTTGTTTTCTCCATTTTACAGTTGTCCTCGCGTGGTTTTATATACCCCTACAGCCTCATATGCTGGTGTGCGTGTGTCTGTGTGTGTATTTTTACTTCGATGTCCTACAGCCAGTTCTATATCAATATCTGATATAACCTGAGATTTCCTCTGTCCGTCTCAGCCTAAACCTGCACTCCCTACTAGGTTTCTTATCGTGGTGAATGGTGCTACAATTCACATACCCACCCAATCCTCAGATCATTCTTCTCACTCTTCTTCAGCCCCACGTCAAATTAATCACCACATCCTGTCAGCTCTCCATATTTAACACCTCCTATAATTCAATTCGCTCTTCCACTCTCCCCTCTCTCCTGCTGGACACAAGAACAGGATTGTATCCTCTCTTGAGTAGACTCTGGCTGTGGCCATCTGGCCTGTCTTCTAGTAATCAGAATTGCTCCTCCTCTTCCCCACCCCGACAGTTTCTTCTTCAACTTTTGCCGGAAATATAATCTCTCATTAAAAATATAACTCTCATGTTCAAGATTCAAACTGCTTAAAGAATTAGGAAAGAGAGTTACTTGAAGCCAAAGGATGCTAATTGCAAAACCAACTCCATAGGTAGAATGTGTGCTGGAAACGTCTTCTGATCACTAAGACCATAACAAGGGCTCAGTGGGTACATCTGTGGCTCAGGAAGAATTGCCACGGATCTATGTGTCTCAGTCTCTACCTGAGATGGTAAACATCTTTAGTGAGCAACTGTAAATCTAATAAACTCACTTTTAAACAATATTGAAAATTAAAAATTTAACTTATACACACTTAGTTTTCTTTTTATGTAAGTGTAAAGGCCCAGTTAATCAGCTCATTAAATTGGTCATGACAAGACACTTGTTTCCCTTAGTGAGTCTTTTTTGTCCTTGGAAGATTCAGAATTAAATACAGAAACGATAGAGTAAGCCAAATTCATGGTAAAAAAATTGTGGAATAAGTTTTATAATAACTGGGACAATATGTATATGTTTAATGTTTTAAGTATTTATGGTATTTAAGAGATTTGTTACATTAGAGAATATTCTTTTAGATTTGTCATATCAATTTAAAATTTGTGGTTTAGATTTTTTAATGTTTAGATGAAAAGTAAGAACTCCAGGTATTGTCAATGGCTGCTCACATCAAAAAAGGAGAGTCGAGAGTACAGTATGAACTCCTACTGAAAGAATATACCATCATCTAAGAATGAGTCTTACAAAATAAAATAAATAAAAAACTAAGCCACCTCTATATCCAACCACTAATTTACAGGAAACACAGAGAGAGGAACACATAAGCTGTATTATAGAGAAGCAATCACCAAAATCTACACTATGGGTAACTGTAATATCCATAAACAGCTTGACTTCTTCAACAAATAAACTGCAAAGAATAAAATAAGGATAAGAAAGGATAGCTTAAAGGAGAATGACAAAACATATGAGCCACTTTGGATACTTTGGATTCTTACTCAAACAAACTTAAAAAAAAATACATACATTTTAAAAGACAATTAGAAAATTGAACACTGACTCGATATTTTATATTAAAACACCGAGTTTATTTTTTAGGGTCACCTATTGAAATATTTATGGATGAAATTATATAATGTTTGTTATTAGTTTCAAAATAATACAAAAGGTAGGTGGTTGAGGGTATAGAAAAAACAAAATTGGCTACGAATTTATTATTGTTGAAGTTGATGAAGGGAACACGGGGCTCATTATATCATACTATTCTCCTTGCCTTGTATATGCTTAAAATTTTATAATAAATATACTTCTAAAAAGTATAAAAAATATAATTGCAAATGCTATTGGAATATTTAAGAGAACTGGACATGGTTTAATTTAATAGATTTACAAGAGTCATTTAAGTTCTTGGAAAGGTTTTGCTTAGTAGAGTCATTAAATTTTTTCATTCGGGTATTTGGAATGCTTAAAAGTGAAACTCAATATATTAAATGTATACATGCAATGTAAAACATCTAAGGGAGTTTAATTAATGAAATTTATAAATAGAACTGCTGATTTTAAAGAATTTAATCTGAGCCACTTGAGTTCTCCAATCATTAATCAAAAATCCTCCAGAAAATAATTCTTATTTAAGTAAAAATTACTAGGGAACCAGGCACCATGGCTCATGCCTGTAATCCCAGCAATTTGGGAGGTTGAGGCTGGAGAATTGCTTGAGGCCAAGAGTTTGAGACCAGCCTGGGCAACATAGTAAAATCCCACCTCTAAGGAAAAAAAAAAAAAGGCATGGTGGTGTGGTGCTTGTAGTCCTAGCTACTCACTACTCGAGGGAGTCTGAGGCAGAAGGATCGCTTGAGCCCAGGGTTCAAAGTTGGAGTGAGCTATGATTGCACCACTGTACTGCAGCCTGGGCAGATAGAGCAAGACCCTGTCTCTAAAAAAAAAAAATAAAAATTACTGGATGTATAAATAGAATAACAAGTTAAGCAACGTAAATTTAAGTACTTAAAATAAATTAGGTCTTTGCATTATTCACTTTAATGAATTGAATATTAATTGAAAAGATATAAATACCTTAGACATTAAAATACAATGACATTGTACAGAATAAAATCTATAGCCCTTTCCATGGCATACAAGGTTCTTACAAGCAGCTCTGCCTTTTATAGCTTTATTTCTCCTATTTCCTTTTCTCACACCATCTTCTTCTCACATATTAATACCGAACTCACATACTCTCTGAACACTCTGGTTTCTTGTTTCCCCACGCTTAGCCCGTGCTTCTCTTCTCTGGAATAATCTTCCCCTCTCCTCATCCCCTGCTTGTGGCCCTCCTGTTCGTTAAGCCTCTCCTTAAACACTGCCTTCTCTGTGAAGTTGTCCCCGACTTCCTGAAGCCCACTCGCCGCTGCATCTATGCGTCATCTATCCGTCCATCACAGGGATGTTTCTCTATCACTTAAGTATAGATAATTGCTTGCAGGTCTCTCTTCTCACTACTAGGCCATAAACTCCTTGAGGAAAGGAGTTGCCACTTTGCCACTTTGTTAGCTAATTTATTATGATTGTCATTTTTAGAAAGCTATTAGAATCATTGTTATCATGATAGGCTCTTAATTTTTTATGAATTAATGATTTCTCAGTAATATTAGAAGACTAAACTACCTTTTATTACTAAAGTGAATGATTATCATTTGTGAAAAAGCACGTTAAATTGAAAAGACTACTGGACTTAAACAGTTTACTTCTTAAAACACTTGGATAACGAACACATACTTGTAAAATGAAGGGTATTTGCATACCACATTCACACGTGTGTTCTTGTATGTTTATGCAAACCACGTATTACTTGCAGACAAGGTTTGCCTGCACACATTTATTTGTGGACCTGACTTTATAGCCTATGAATCTTAGTGCTATTTGATATAGGTCCAAATTCATAATATGTATGACATTAAAATATTAAATAAATACGAAATAGTGATCACAATAGCATTGAGAGTAAAGAATAAAAGGAAAAGAGATGAGGAAGAGAAATAGGTGCAGATGCCGTGAATAAACCCAGATCAAACTGTCAGCAATTGCTCAAAGTGTTCCAGAGGCACTGAGAGAAACCCCACGGAGAGATTAAAAGAAAAGCAATGAGACAGTCACAGAAAATTGAGCACAGGGAGTTGTTGAAGGAGAAGAAAAGGAAACTTATCAGTTGTTGTAATAAATCTATTCAAGAAGGCCTTTCGCCGTAGATCTTTGTTTTTAGGCTATAGCATGTGGAATTACATAGGAAAAGTAAAGTCAATTTAATATTGTGGCTGTCATTTTTAGAAAGCTATTAGAGCTCTATTTCCTGGTGTTTAAAGATGTAAAGCTGTTGACCGTTACTTATACTTTGTTGGCTATTCATGAATTTAGCTTTTATTAATAATCAGAGGGTTTTTGTTACTTTTTGTTTTTAAAAAGAAGAAAGATACATAAAATTTTGTTCCACACCTGCTCTTACCAAGAATAAAACCTTGTGGCCTTTCTCTGGAGCATGTCTTTCTATATTTAACCTATATGAGGAATTTTGAAACTATGAATTGGTTAAGCCAATGCTTTCCCAAATGGAGTGAGGTAAGACCACTTGGCATTCAATGGACGACTGATAAGGCCAGTCTAAGGCTCCAGAGAATGTTGAGCATTTCTAATAAAAACCCTACAGTGGTAAATTCTTATTTTTCCTCCAATTTTACAGCCAAAAGCCTCTCACATGCACAAAAAGAAAAAAACCCAAAAAACAAAAAACAAAGCTCCACCAAAACCCCAAACTCCTTAAACTAAGAACCACCTCAGGATAAGAACTGCTTAAGCTTTCCTTTTATAACCTTAGTCACTTCCCATCATTTATTATGTCTTATTACCTCACTTTTCCTGTCTCCTTACTATGAATAACCATGTATTTGTTTTGTGTGCCAAAATACTCAACCATACACTGGTTCTGTTTTCATATGAAGAATTAGTTATGATATTAAAATTATAATTAATTTTAAGAAACGATACCAAGACATGCGTTATACTAAAAGAAGCTGATTTGAACATTAATAATGATAAACGTACTCTTTTGACCCATTTCAATTCCTCTTCAAATGCCTGGTAAAATAGCAGAAAATGTAAAGAACTGATTCCTGACCACTAGGTGGGGAAACAATACAATTTAAAATACAATATAACTTTGGCCTCCACTTCTTTATTTTCAAAGTTATTTATGATTTCTGATTCTCGTCTGTCTTCAATCTTTTACACTCTTAAGACATCCTGACCTAAGTGATATAATTACAAGTTACTTCTGGGAACAGCTTTAGAAGTAGGCAGAACAGACTCCAGATGATAAAGCCACCCTATCTTCTGAAATTCCTTCCTTCATCCCCGTGAGAGATTCCAGGCTGCCACACCCTAGGGAGAACTGCAAACTTTAAACCTTATCAGTGGTTACTTCAGTTACTTTGAGAAGCCAATGCCGGGAGGGAGCACTAGGTCTCGGTTGCCCTAGTTCTTGGTTCCTGAAATTCTCCCCTCTCTCCACCGTTACCATTCCTCCCTCTTCACTGCATCTTTCCCAACAGCACACAAGCATGCTGTTATTTCCATCTTAAAAAAATTCTCTTGATTCCATTTGTCCCGCCAGTTCCTGCCCCATTTCTTGGCTTCCCTTTTCTCCTTGAAAGAGTCGCCTTCACTGGCTCTTTCCAATCCTTCTCCTAGCATCGTCCCTCAAAGCTGTTTAACCAGGCTTGCCTCCCCACCACTCCTGGCATTTCACCCACGCTGCCACCACGGTCCCCATTTGTTTGACACTCAGCAGCATCTGACACAGTTGCTCACTGCCTCGAGGACACCTCCTTTGTTGGCTGTTCCTTGTATTCCCTGCTGTCCCTTCTCCTCCTCCTCCCAGTCCTCATAGATTTACAGTGCCCCAGGCTTGGTTCTTCTCTATCTACCCTCCCTTGCTTAGTCATCTTAACCAGTCTCATGACTCTAAGCATGGAATATGTTCCTGTGTCTCTCAAATCTTATGTTTTTAACCCAGAACTCTCTCTCAGACTCTTCTCTTCTTATCCCCGATTGCTTCCTCAGCATTTCCACTTGGATACTGAAGAAACAGCTCAAACTTAACATGGCCTCCTGATAGTCCTCGCCTCCAATACTTGCTCACCTCAGTTAAACAAAATCTAGGAGGTTTTGGACTAAACTCCTGCACTGGGCCCAACAGATTAGACTAAAAATCAAAATGGAGTCACTCAGGCTCATCAAACTGAAACTGAGTTGTTATCCAGCCTTCCGAGAAATCAGGAGAGAGAGAGAAAGAACATCCAGCAAATTTGCCAAACAGGCCAGTTTCAATCTTTGATCATGATAATGAGGTTCCCACTGTTTTAATCTTTACAACAAAGAGTGACCTGAAGTAACGTGATATTGACCAATCAGTTGTCTTTCTTTTGTTCTGTTTCCGTGTCCCTGCCTGACAAGGGAAGTGACTTTGAAATGACCAATCTGGTTTTTGTTCTTTGTTTCTGCTTTCTTCAGTTCTTTTTCTGTTTATAAAACCAAACTCCTCTGCTCTGTTCATTATTCTATTTTATGGGATGAAGTGTTGCCCTATTCTAGAATTGCAAATAAAGCCAACGGAAATCTTTAAACTAAATTTGTTTTCATTTTGTCTCTTGACACCCACGATGATTCTTCGGTTGATGGAAGCATCATCCTTACAACTGTTCAGGCCAAGAACCTTGAAGCCATCCATTCCTTGATCCTCATTTTCTTTCATACCCTAAATCCAAATTCTGCTGTCTCTACCTTCAGAATCTATCCAGAATATGGACACTTCTCACCACCTCCACTGCCACCATCCTAGTTAGAGCCTCCTTCCTATATTTGCAGGTCGGCAGAGGGAGTGCTTGGCAAACATGCATGCATTTTGAGGACCGGTGTCGTGATAAGAAGCCCAGAAACTCCTATATCTTTCACAATTCTACCTAAAGATTTAAAATTAAATTTCTTAAATTTCTCCTTCATGTGAAATTTAAGCTTTTGAACCTGAATAGCAAGACCTGTTTTGGTTTCATTTCCTCTATACATTTCTAGCTTCCCCGACTTGGGGGAAATTGTCTAACCTAGATATTTCTTCATTTTGGAATTTACTTGAGTTCTCTGATGGGAGCTTGAAAGCTTTTTTACTATATACCACATTTTCCATTTTGAAAAAACGGTAGCAGATATCATGGGGCATTAGAGCCTTTAAATTGGAATTCATAAATGCAAATGCCTGGAAGGGTATGCAGTTAATATAAATGTATAAAGCAGGCTATATAGAAGATGGCAGCCACTAAATTGCTCTAACACCTTCTAGTTCCCATCTTTAAACCCCAAGAAATCACAACAAAGTGAAAAGTAGTGGTGGCTACTCATGACAAATGTGCTTTCAATCCCTGCTTGAAATAGTACTCACCAAGCATTTAAGGGAAGATGCCAATCTGATATTAATCGTTTCTGTTATATAAATTATAGGTACTAATTACTTTTGTTGTGGAGAACACCAATCTGATAGGGGAACTGAAATGAAGGAAAATGCAATTGTACTAAATATGTTGGATATTACTTATTGGTGGTAAAGAAGAACCATGTAAAGAAATTTTCTAGAAAAGAAAGGGAAGATCTAGTCTGTCTTGCCATAAGAATCTATGCTTGCCATTTTCTGCATATTTCTTTTTAAAATGACATTTCATTCTCTTCCAATCTTCCTCTTGCTTTTTCCTCAACCAACTCTCCCGGTAACTCACGAATAAGGAACCCATACATAGCAACCCATACGGTTCTGACATTTCTAAAAAGTACCATATAAGAAAATTTAAGCAAGAGCAGGCTTGAATAAAAGTGTCCTAGGTTTTTAGCACCTAGTCAAAAATTCTAAAAGATGAGAGAAAACCTGTATTTTTTATGTAAAGGAGGCTATTTAGCACAGGAGTTTAAAGCAAACATTTACTGTGGATTCACACTGACATTAGTTCAAATTTCTGCTCTACTATTGTGTGATCTTGGAGAAGTTACTTGGTCTCTTTACAGAGGTAAAGTTGCATTTCCTCTTCTGTGACATGATGATACTACCCACTTGATAAGGTTATAGAGATTATATATGTCAAATGTCTAGCACATCATAGGCAGTCAGTAAAATACGGTGGTAGTGGTGGTGGCGGTAACAGTGGTGATGTTGACAATGACAATGGTGGTGGTGATGGTGGTGATAGTGACAATGACAATGGTGGTGGTGGTGGTGATGATGATGGTGGTGATGGTGACAATGACAATGGTGGCAGTGGTGGTGGTGATGGTGATAGTGACAATGACAATGGCAGTGGTGATGATGATGGTGGTGATGGTGACAATGACAATGGCAGTGGTGGTGGTAGTGATGGTGGAAGAGATGGCGGTGGTGAGCTGACTTCAGGAAAGCTTCAGAACTTTTTAAAAGACAGTGGAAATTTTCTTCTCATGAACTCTTACGGGGAAACCCAATGCAGAATAGATACACAAGAATTGCTCAGACTTAAAGGGGTTCCGGTGATATGAGAACTGCCAGCTCAGCTGGCCCTTCTCCCTGCCAGCTGCCCACTTTTATGGATCCCTCAGCACTCAGCCAAGCATAGGTGGAAAATCTATGACAAGAGATTGGCAAGGAAACGGCAAGACAATCCTTTGCTTACTTTAGGTCAAGTGGAGGTTTAATGTTCCTGGGAGGTAGGCTTGGGGCTGCAGGTTGTGCTGGGTGAGATGCTGGCAGCGACGGCTGGCTGGCCGGATGGGATGGTGGAGGTGGTGGCAGGGAAGCTGTTGAGTAAGATGTGTGGCCTTTGCTGGTACCTGAGAAGCAAAGCAAACAATGCCATGAATTGAGACAAATCCTCAAAATACAAAAACTGGCTATTCCAAGTATGTAGAAATGAGGACCTTGAATATACAAATGTAAGCAATGCATTCCAGATTGAATCAATGCTTTACAGAGTCTAATATTTTAAGTATCATGGGACATGGCATTTTATGTGTTCCATTTCTTGAAGCAAATTCTTTGAGTTAAATTCCCACTATTAAAAAGAATTACTCTTCATTTTCTAAGCTTTTTTAAGCCTTAATTTTAGTATTGTGGATTTTGTGAACAAGCCCACATCAACTTTTATACCTATATCAACATAATGATTTTATAAATGTAGATTACTTTTTACCACACCCATTATTTTTGACCATAGACGTTTAGTTTTTGCATCTGTGCTCACAGATGACATATTCTTTTTTTTTTTGATATTCTTGAATCTTTAAGTTATGCTTTGTGTGAGGTGTGATTTTTAAAATATTGAAATAGATTAAATAATCTCACAAGTAAATCATATACATTATATTAAATTGTAATATGGAGATGAATGAAGCTAAACATTGATCACACATAGTTCCATCACCCAGGCATAACTACTGAGTTGCATGTATTTTAGAACATTTTGTTTCAAATACATGCTTTTATGGGAGAGTAGCAAAATGATCCCATTTTACTATTTTGCTACCAGCTTTTAATTTTTTTTCAATATTTATAAATGTCTTTTCAGGTTAATACAATTGCATATGATTGCTAGTAACTGCACAATTTTTATTTATATAGTTACCATGATTTAAAAAAAAAACAAAACTAGGGCCCTACTACTGGATATTTACGTTATTTCATTTTTTTTTTAGTATAATAAAAAAAGGACTAAGGCTTTGTGTATATCCTTAAAGTTTTTCTCAGGATAAATTTCCATAAGGATTATAGAAATGCTGGGTCAAACAGAATTTCTTAAGGTATTTGATACAAAATATCAACTATCTTTCAGAGAGATACCAACTGACAGCTTTATCACTTAGTATATGAGAATGCCCAATTTCACATCTCTGTCAACATTATTTTGAATTTTTGTCAATGTTCTGGAAAAAATTCTACCTTCTTGTTTTAAGTCAATTTCATTTTTTGTCAAGATAATACATGCTCAGGAATTAGCAAGTCAGGTAGTATCAAATAATATATGACACCTACAGTTGAAACTGGCTCCATGAACAAATTTCAATGATCCCTGTATATTTTTTATAATTCTCTCCCTTAACTACTTGACCTTTTGAGTTGTTTCCCAGAAATGATGGATTTTCTGCGAGATGAAGGAGTTGAGATTCTGAAGACCCCAGAGCTAACTTCTTGACAGGACTCAGCATCTGCCACCATCTGCCCCAAGGCACACGGCCCCTCCTTAAAAAGCCCTTGATCTCCATTAGTCAAGAGAGACAGATTTGAGGCAACTTTTCCTGTTCTTCCAACAGACTTTTGGCATATTAAAAAAATTCCTTTCTTCCTTGGCAATCCTTGTTGTCTCCATAATTGGGTCTTTGTGCAATGAGCAAATGGACCTAGGCTGAACCCCCTTGCAGATTTTTTTTTTCTGACACAGGGTCTCATTCTGTCACCCCATCTAGAGTGCAGTGGCATCATCATAGCTCACTGCAACCTCAAATTCCTGAGCTCAAGGGATCCTCCTACCTCAGCCTCCTGGGCAGCTGGGACTACAGACTCATACCACTATACCCGGCTAATTTTCCTATATTTTTGTAGAGATGGGGGTCTCACTCTGTCTCATGCTTGTCTCAAGCTCCTGATCTCAGGCAATCCTCCTGCCTCAGCGTCTCAAAGTGCTAGGATTACAGGTATGAGTCACTGCACCTGGCAGTCCCTTACCATTTTGACAACACAACAACAACAAAGTCTTTTGCTCGCCTCACTGGAATTAATGACTTTCAACATTTTAGATGTTTCTTTTAAGTTACTGTCATATTTCTATTACTATATGTGTATGCCTCTATTGCTTGATTGATGATTTTTAAAATTTTATGGGCTTTCTATTTGATAGGTGTGAATTTTTGCTCTTTTTTTCCTTTCTCCTTCCAATATAGCCAGATTGTCACTATGTTTGATGAAATCTGCATTTATTGTTTTCATTATCATGAATATGTAAATATTGTTCTTTGCTTAGTCAAGTAGTATACAATAAGTACATTTGCTTTCCCAACTGATTTATTGTTTTCCTGGAATTAATATTAATAATTGCCCCAGAGTTTTCTTTGGAACTCTTTCTTCTCACAATTTCCAATAGTTCTGTAAAGTGCCTTAAACATTTTTTTTTTTATAAAATTAAACCTGTCCAATAAGTTATCAGTTCCAATATATTGTCCTCTAATCTGACCTGGTTGCTTTTAAGGTTTGCCACACAGCTTTCTTCCTGGGATTTCTCTTTGCCAGCATCATGGCCCTGATATACTGAGAGAACATGTATGGACAAAGCGTGCGGGCTCTGAAGCCAGAGTGCCTGAATTTAAATCCTGGCTCCACCGCTTGCTTACCTACTGGGTGCCTTGGATAAGTTACTTCCTGGTTTCACCCAGAAATGGAGATAATAATAGATAAAAATGGGGTTGTGGTAAGGACTTATGACCTAACATATGCAAAACACTGAAGACAAGTGCCTGGCATCTAGTTCAACGTTTTATTTTTCATTCAACAAATATTTATTGAATGCCTATATGTCAAGCTCTGTTCTCAGCACTAGGAGCACAATGGAGATAAAACAGATAAAATTTTCTGTTCTTATGGATTGAGGGAGACAGATAACATCTAAATGAGTATAAGTTAAATACATATAAAATTGTGGTGAGAACGCGGAAAGACCATGTAATTGTGTACAATTGGTACCTCTTTCCAACTCTGCATTCAGTGACCTCACTATGGTAGATGAACTTGGATGTAATGGGAGTATTTACCTCATGGAAATTGGCAAACACTACAAATTGGGGCTTGATTCATTGTTTGGTTGACTACTGAAGTTGAGAAAGTGATGGAGAAATGATAATAATGCAGACTAAAGTTAAAAGTGTGTGTTTTCTGTTGTCATTGCATTATGAATAGCATAAAAAATTGAGAAGACATTTTTCCAATAGTTGACAACTGTTACCCAACTCAGCAAAGTATTCATGTCACTGACAAATGAGTGAAGTTCTGACACATATCTTTATTGTTTCATGTTCGCTTACTTGTTAACATATGGAAAATACCAACATTTAGGTTGGACCCATACTCATTCATTAATTGCAACCATAATTGGCTACATATACAAGAATTTGGCAAAAATCAACAATTGGCTATATGAAATTTTCAATAAAAAGTATTGTTTATTTTATTATGATTTTTATATTATATGCTACCCATCCTTTATATAAAAATTTATTACATGTCTGTCTATATCACCACACACACATACAAACACACACACACACACACACACACACACACACACACCCCTTCTCCCTCCACCCCCAGCATTTCTTGGAGAATTGACTATTAAACATTTACCAGCATACCACTGTTGGAACATACTGGAGCTGAAAAGACCACTTGGATTTCCTTCCTCAGAGAGGACAGGATTGTGCAAGGATATGGACCTCTAAGCACTTGGCAGAGCTGGTCTCTTAGTGCAGGATGGTTCAGCAGTTGTGGGCTAATTGGTGAACTTGCAACCTACTAGCCATTCTCATCCCCAGACAGACTAAGGCACTGAGCTCTGGGCATTTTAACAGGAGATCAAGGCTTCAAGAAGATAATGTGCATTTTGCTAATAACCAAGTGAGAGCTGGAGTGACTAATGGCAAAATTAAGGAGACTTCACTATATCTGTATCAGGGAATAGTTCATACTAGTTACAGAAAAAATGGGGAGGGTTGGGAATAAGGAGAGAAACCGCAAAACTTTCTAGAACATGAAAACAACTCTCAAGAATCTAGGAAGTTAACAACCCCCAATTCAAACTTTTCATCCTGTTTAATTTTGGAAGTTCAGAAGAGACCTTACAGAAGTCACGTGCCCCTGCTCAGGCTCACCCGGATGGGCGGAACACCAGGGCCATTTTACCAGGAGGAAATGAGTAGGAGAGGCCCTCCATGAGTCAGAGGGTGCCCAGCGATTATCTGGCCCTGCCCTGAAGGGTGGCTTCAAGTTCACTGAAACACAGGCGACCCAAAGTGGTGAGATTTTGTTAGGATCTAAACCTCTGTAAACAGAAAAATAGAATTGAGGGGAGAAGAGGTGGGCATAAGTAGAGAAGACACAATGAGGGCAGTGCTCTGCTCACAGGAAATGGAAATTCTATTATTTCACAAATTTTGCATTTTAGATCTTTTTGCCAACCCAAAATACTGGTTCTAGATATTGTCACAATACTCTTACAACACAAAGATCTATGAGGACTCAGGAAATCTACCCATAGATTTTGATATCTGTGACTTCTGACTAAGAAGGTATCTATAGCCTTCATGTTCCAAGGTATCTAAGGAACATGTGGAGGCAGGTTTTCAATGTCCTTTTAAATCTATGGATTCCATTACAAAAGCAAAGACATTGCACTGTATTGCTACCAAATGCCACAAAATCCTGACCCTAGACCAGGCATTTCTAATTCTGGTTTTATTGATATGTCTTAGAATTGGACCAGGCATCAGAAAACTTTGGTTTTTACCACCAGCTCTTTCATCAAAGAGCTATTTGTCTTTGGCAAATCAGTTAACCTCCATGTAATTCAGTTTTTCCATCTGTCAAATGGGAGTATTACAGTCTCAATTACTTCACAGCGGTTTAAGGATTGAATGAGCTAATATGTGTGAAAGCATCTTAAAAATTCTGAAGCATTGTATAAAAATAAAAGATAATCACCCAAGGCTGAGGACTGCCACAAATAAAATTATTTATAAATTACCCTGACTTAAGAAATTTGGAAGTCATTTATAGAAGTTCATTATTCATTTATTTGGGAATTATTAGGTATCGGCCTCAGAATCTAGCCATTGAACTGGCAACTTGGCATGTAAACTTATTTTCTCTGGGCCTGGGTAGGTACATAGTATTGTCCATCAAACAGGAAGACAAGCTCTAGCAACCACATGGCACTTCCAGAGTCTGGACTGAACTCCATACTGAGTAACTTGTGAAAACAATGTACTTATGGACGCTTAATGGAATCTCTTACAGTTACAAGACCATGTACATTCACTTACACATAACCAAACATACGCTTTTGCAGGACTGGGTCTCACTGAGGTCTTAATGCATTTACCACAATGTTTGTTTCTAACCTCCCCACAGATAACCTTATCTTTTATTTCACCAGGAACATGGAGAACACTCCACCTGACTATCCTCACTTGCTATTGGTTCTACCTTAAAATCTTCTTGTATCTTGCTCTCCCTTATTTCCTTTGCCCCTGATTCTCTGGAAAAATGTCATTCTTCCTTGCCAACGCTAACTGGTGTTCTCGGTTGCCATTAGTGCCTGCTTCCTTATGCAGCTGGCTCGGTTAATAACTCCTTTACTTGCATCAAGCAAGAAATGTTTATTAACCACTTACTATGTGCTCTGGACTGTGTGTTTCATCTTTCAATATGCATTTTTCATCTTAAACACAGTCTGATTTCCTCTACTCTAAAGAGACACAAGAATATTCTGTTTACCCTTGTCCCCGACTATAGATGCCAGCTGATTTTGATCCTCCCCTTGACAGCCAAACTTCTGGGAACAAAAGTCTACCTTTGCCACTTCCATATCTTTACTGTGCTTGGGTGGGCTCATGGAGTGAAGAATGAAAGGCTTGGGTTTGAATTCAGACTCCTCCACTTTAATGTTGACCTTCCATTTTGTATTACTCAATATGAAGATTTGCATAAGTAGCTTGGCTTCTCCAAGTCTTCATTTTCTCATCTGTAAAATGGTCACATATACTCACCTTGCACAAGTACCTGACACACTGTAGGTATTAATAAACAGCCCTATTCTTCTTAGCTACTACTTGATCTGGCTGCACCATTGATACACTACAGTCTTCCCAGCTCAACTGCAAAAAAGCCAAAAACCAAAAATCAAAGAAACAAAAAATACTTTTTCTCCAAATTAATCATACTTAATCCTGGCTCTGTTAGAGAAACTTAGAATGGACTAAGAATCAATAAGTTTAACTTTAAATCCCTAAATCCATCCCATTAGGTGCCAAAACAACCAAATACCATTCCTAAACACACCAGAAACAGTTTTCAACATGAGAATCTGAATGGTTGGTAGAAAGAACACTTGTGCTAGAGTCATTCACATATGGGTTTGACTACTAATCCCATCAAGCACTAGCTGTAGGACACTGGATAATTTATTTTGCTTCTCTGGGTTTTATATTCCCTGCCTGTTAAAATTGGACTACTGACTCCTAACTTACAGGGTGGCTATGGGAATTCAAAATAATATATGAATCTTCCCAGCAAGCAGTTAGCATTCAATGCTACTTATGACTTACACTAGAGCCTGGTACTGTTGTGTTCTACATGGGGCAGGTTCTAGATAAATCTCTAGGGCATATTTGCTTACATCTGTGAAGAGGAACTGGGGTAATAATACTTCAGTAATATTTACAAAAAGTTTTCTAAACTGCCACTTGTGCCTGAAACAACATTCTAATTGCCACACCTATGACCATTCCGTTAAAAGCAAGCCTTTGAAAAGCACCTGCTCTTTCGAAGTGTGGTATGGCCGCATTGCATTCCTCGGTGTTAACACTACGCGGTCTAATGCAGCTCAGAGAGATCGCCATTTGTACACAGAGCACTGGTTATATGGTTTCTTACACTATCTTTATTGTCTTTAAAATTGGCATAAATTACTTTTTCATTGTATTCCTGGCTAAACAGTGAACTTCCGAGGGCAGGTCTACACCGTGATCGACACCTGTGTATGCCCCACAACACTGCATCAGTCGTACACAGTTGGGCTTTTAATGTTTTACTGATTTGCATTTTCTTTTTCCTTTACTTGAATAAATACATATATGCACAGTAAAACGTTAAAGAAAATATAAGAGGGAATGCTGAAAAGGCAATCTCACATTCTAGACCCCCATGTCCTAGTTCCCAGCCTCAAAGACAACTGTTATCAGTCTCTTACGTATCTTTGAAGATATGTTCTATGCTTTTTTTGTACACAAATGGGTCCATGGTACATATATTACTCTATACTTTGCTTTCTTAACTTAGTTTTAAAGAGAGATTGTTCTGTGCGGGCACAAATAGAGCAATCTGCTTTTTTTGTGACTGTGAAGTTCCCCAGTGCATGGATTTACCGTAATTTATATGACTAGTCTCACTATTGCTGGAAATTTAGGTTATTAAAATATAACTTTATTGAGGTATAATTTATATAAATAAACTGGCTTAAAGCGTGCAACTCTGTGGCATTAATATATTTACAGTTGTGAAACTAGCACTATAATCTAATTTTAGAACAGACATATCACCCCCAAAATAACCCCCCTAACCTATTAGCAATCACTCCCCATCCCCACACCCTCTACCCTCTGCCCTCTGCCTCAGGCAACTACTAATGTACTTATGGTCTCTATAGGTTGGTTTATTCTGGACATTGCATAGTAATAGAATCATTCATACAATATGTGGTTGTTTGTGACTGGTTTCTTTCACTCAGTTGTTTTTGCAGTTCAATCATGCAGCAGATACTAATACTGCATTCTATTTTGTGGCTGAATTGTATTTCATTATATAGATACATCACGTTTATTTATCCATTCACCAGTTGATGGACATTTAAGTTGTTTCCACTTTTTAGCTGTTATAAAGAATGCTGCTACGAACCTTCATGTACAAGCCTTTTTGTGGACCTATGGTTTCATTTCTCTTGAGTATATGCCAAGAATAGAATTGCTAGGTAACTCCATGTTCCACCTCCTGAGGAACTCTAGGTTGTTTCTTATTTTTTGATATTTTAGACAACTATAATCACAAAATTATTCTTGCGTTTTTGTCTTTGATCATAAATATATCTGAAGGATAAATTCTTAGAAAGTTGAATTGCTAGGTCAAAAGGACTGAGCATTAAAACATTTTGGTAAATAATGCCATTTAGTGAGATTTTCAGATATCCTCTAGCACGGGAGGATAATAAGTTTTATCAAAACCTTGCTAATGTGCATTATCATACATTTTTGGTATTAACAATTCTGATAGGTAAAAAATGATAAATGATATCAGAATTTAAATTGTATTTTTATAAATTAGAATAAGTATCTTTGCAAATGTTTATAAGACATTGTATTTGTGTGAGTGTATGTCTCCTTTATAAAAAATACTAGAAGTACAGCATCCTATTTAGTTAAGTACATGGAAAAATGAACATTATCTTTTTTATGATTGATATTTGATCTATTACTACAGAATATTATTTACAATACAGGCATATAAGTAGATATTGCAACGTAAGTTAAAGTATCTTAGAAATTTTCAGAAGATTCTCAGTAGCACTGAAGGGTAAAGACTTGAAATGTCCGGGTCACAGACTTAGAAGATCTAGTTTTACAGAATTTTTCCTTGACCTATTTCAAAGTCATCTGTTCTTATCTTCAAAGGATGTGTAAACTACAGTGGATGGGAAATTTTGAAAACCAATTTAGTTGAAAACAAAGCACTGTAACTGTATTAGTATGAAAGCTTTTAGCTGCCAAGAAAATGTTGGCCAGCTCAGAAGAGTCCATCAAAATGGAAAGAAAAGTAATACTGAAACATCAGTGTTTACACAGATAATCAAAGCAGAAATTAGGATGGAGGTGAAGAGGTAGAGATCAAAACAAATCTGACGATCAATGAGAGGAAAATAAGTGAAGAAAGGCTTTGATCATTATCTTTGACTCCCCCATCTCAGACCCTTTACATTTAATGTCTCTGAGTATGGTTTTCAATTCTTAAAAGTTCACTTCCCCAATAACTTTGTTGGTTATTCAATTAGACGTAATGATGGAATGTAAATTGTTTTATAAAGGATTTTTTTAAATTTTCAATTCATAAAATAACATGGAATTCAAGTTAGGCAGTTATTTGACAGGAGATTGCTGACTTTTGGACATTCCCCTTTTCTTTTCTTTTTTAGAATGTTAAGTATTACTTTAAAAAGGAAAAAAGTCAGTATATAAGACAAGTTCTTTTTCAGACACTCATCGATTACAGGGTACCTCTCTCTTGTTATAAGATAAAACATATTTGGCATAAGACGAAGCTGATTTTTTTTTACTTGAAATGCTAAGAGTTGTTTTAAAAGTGTACAAATAACTTGCATAGGAGCAAACAAAGTACAAAACTCAAGTTTTAGAAACATCCTCACACTAAGTGTTTTATTTATTGAGGGAACAGTGAGTGTTGCGGGTAAATCAAGATCCTCTGAAAATACTTTTAGAATAAAACCACTACACACCAGAAATATAACACCTATGAGCAGAGAAGAAATAAATATTAATGCTGCAGAGGCAATATCACAGCCTCAGGGAGAGGGACAGATAGAAGGATAATTACAGCAAAAGCTCCAAACTCAATTGTCTATGGGAGCCAGGCAGGAACATGCATTGGTCCATTGGGCTGGAAGTGTGTGATTGTGGGTAACAGAAAATTAACACCCTGTATCCAGGAGGTCTCTCTGTTTCTCCAACCACATTAAGCTTGTTCTTTTCTAAGGAATTTATACTAGCCGCTCTCTGCCTAGAACCTCCCGTCCCATATCGCTGTATTGTTGAACACTCTCACCATTCCTGTTTCTCATTTATTAGATTGCAGAATCCAATAAAGAACTAAAATAAAATAACCTGGAAGTAGCATTTATCCACATTTTTCTATTATAGTATAAGACAGTAGCTCTTACATTGTGAGCTCAGGACCAGCAGCATTGGCATCACCTGAGGACTTGTTAGAAATGAAAAATCTTAGGCCCTATCCCACACATACTGAATTAGAAAGTCTGGGTCTAATTCAAGGGTCCACAAATTCATGTTTTAATATGCTCTGTAGGTGAGTCTGATGCACACTAAAGTTTGAGAACCAATCTGTAGAATAAATGGTGGGTAAATGTCGTTTTATTCAAATTGTCTCACTGAAAGTTCAACGTAAAAATGTAGCAGCTGTGAAGAGGCCAGTAACTTCAAGAAGCCATTGCAGTAGGGTGTGCAACTTACTGCCTGAAATGTACTGTTATCACTACCTCCTTTTCTTCAGTTCTGAAGCACAACTTGTTTAATTTTGACCCTCAATAATACCATATCAACTACCAGCTGACACATCTTGTTAGCTCTTCATTCTCTGAGAGTTCCTTCCGGCTATCACTTGCCCTTTCTGCAAGAGCCAAAGCATCAGCGAAGTAACCGTAGTTGAAGTAAGAGAGCCCGGGAGCAGGAGTGGGAAAGCCTCATTAGGACGCCACAGCACTCCCCGTTTCACAATTGGATGAACGAGGAAGTGACAAGCAGGGGCAAAGGGTGAGGAAGGTAATGGGGAAAATCAGAAGATGACTCAGGAGATGATCCACTGAAAAGATTGGGGAAAGGAAGACAGAGTGACCAAGAGCAGTCTTCAGAGCACTCTTGATGTACTACTCACCACCAGCTGTCTTCGTAGAAAGGGAACAGAACCAGGCAAAGCGGATGCATGAAGGGGGTAGAAGCTGTTTTCAACCACCTACCCTACACCACGTATGGAACAAATGACCAAGCAATTAGAATCTCTGTTCTTACAGACAAAATTCTCAGACTGAAAACTCTTAAGAATTTATTGTTCCAGTGCTTTCTATATAGTTTGGCGTAAACAAACCTGTTAATTCTTTATGAAACGATCTTTCTGCTTCTGCATAGAACTTTAAAGCACAGAATGAGAGAATCATCTAGACTTACGGATGACATAGCACAGTATAATCCTTGAAAACACTCTCCGTTTTTATCAAGGATGAGACATCTGAGGTCCAGATAAGTATAATGATTCACTCAAGGACATAAAGCTTAAAAAGTCATGAGATCCAGGACTACAACCCTGATCCTCATTCGAATCCGAAGTTTTCTTTTTTTCTACCATGCCATGAAACCAAAAATAGCTCATCTCTTTTTCTAGTTTGTTTCAAAACCTTAAAAAGATAAAAACTAAACATCTTCCTTTTGTAAGTTTTCTCAGCATCTCAATGATGAAGTAAATGAAAAAGTATCTGCCGGTTTCTAAGATAAAAGAAGAAACTAAGAAGAGACCAGACAAAATGGAAATCAGTACCTAGTAGACGAAGGGCAAACTTAAGCGGGAAGAACTCTTCCCTCTTCCCCCATACAGAAACAGATGCTCCCGCTTTTTCTTTTTCTTTTTTCTTTTTTCTTTTTTTTTGTTGAAGAGGAATACCTTCAGATTTCCCAAAAGTTATGGCTCTGCATGTTTGCTTGCTTCATACCTATGTGTGTGTGCATGTGTGTGCTGGGATGGTCTTGGGGGTCAGCAAGGTTGATAATTAACCTCTGAGAAGGGGGAGAATTGTTGATAGTCAAATCTCTGAGCTGAGGGAAGGGAGGGTATGGGGATGGGAAGAGAGAGCAGAACAGAGATTCACCCAGGCAGACACTACGTTGGCTGTTTAACCTTCTTCATGGAGAATCAAAGAAAATTCCAAAGAAGAGGCCCAGTTGTTGGGCGCAGGTGATATGACAATGGCAACTAGGTTAGATATCTAAGACAGGGCTTGGAGAAGACTCCAGTTGATTGGTTGATGACCCTGATATAAGTGGTGAGCAGGGCTGGATTGAGTTGATACTGTTCTGAGACTAGAATGACTTACATGGGCTGGAGTATGTGAGTGTCCGATGGTTTTAACTAGCTGGGAGCTTCTTTTGACCTCATTGGGAAAAACTCCTGCCTTCTTCTGGGGATTATAAGAGAAAAGTGGCAAAAGTTGCTGTGAAAGTATATGGAATCATAATGGACTCAACTATTTTTGTGCCTTTTATGTGTGGAGTTCCTGCCACGTAGGATGTTTCTAAGAGGTTTTAAACTGCAGACTCCTAGCTACTCAGTATTCCTCTTGGCCACTCCTTAAACAATGTTGGGCAGAAAAGAATCTCAGAACTCATCTGCCGGTGGCGCAAATAGGAGTAGGGCTGTACCAGCTTCTAAGGAAGTATTTGGAATTGTGTGTGTCTATGTGTGTGTTGTGTGTGTCGGGGTGGGGGAGACAGGCTGTTTTTGGTTGTCACGTAGTGAATAGGCTGTCGAGTGTTACTGGCTTCTTAGTGGCTTGAGGTCAAGGACTCTAAAATGTCTGTGATAGACAGGAGAGTTCTGACCTATGAGGAATAATGTGTCCTAGGCTCCAGTGACATTCCAGAACACTGAACATTGCGCACTCATTTTATCGAGGAGATCTAGAGTGTTAAGTGCTCGAGTACAGGTGCGGAGCACAGATCAGCTCTCCAAATACAGCATCACTTCTATGGGAGCTCACTCTGCTGCCCCGTGGTGGCCTCTTCCCATTTGTCATCTCGTCTTCAGAGAATCCCAAGTCATTTTTATATCTGCCTAAGAACAGCATGTTTAGAAAGGCACACGGCTGCCACTATAATCAACATCATTAACAAAAGCAAATCTATACTTTAAAGTAAAACAACGAAACATATAACAATCTGCAACTTTGCATGATTGGATGATTAGTCTTCCTTTGGCACTGATTACCGTGAGTGGCTGTACTTTAAAAGCGCCAATCTTTAGAAAGGTAAATGCTGTTTATTTCTCAAAACAGTCATAAATTATAGGGAAGGAAACAAAGATTGAAACAGTAAGAGTTTTTCAGAAATGAGGCTTTTTGTTAAAAGTAAAATAAAAATAGCAACACGACTTCCTGATTTTCCAATTCAAGTTATTTCACGTGGTCGTCCTTTAGACTGGTTTCCCAAGCCCATGTTAATTGAGATGGTGTAGGCAGCTAAAAGAAATGCATCTGTAAAACCACAGCTAGGTTTCACCTTGACAGGCAGGAGCAAAAAACGGAAAGAAAAGAGGCCAGCCTAATTTCCAGAGGTTGGGTAGTTATGATTTCAATTAGGCATTATGCACCTGTGGGAGGAAGGCAGTTATCCTCATTCTTATATACATAGTATTTCTGACTTTGCAAGGTGTATACAGTCTCAGGAACTTGTGCCCTGGAAACAGTAGAATACAACTTTTTGATGTCTGTCATTATTTCCAGGCATTCACGGCCCACAATTACTATCTAAGCACCATCCTGAATTTAGTAACATGACATGTTGGCCCTGCAGGCTGGAAGCTAGACAGACACCTGTCTGGTTTCCTGAGGGCTGTGGCTAACCTCCAGAGTTTGTTGTTTCTCATGCTACTTTCTTACTTTTGTGCACCTGCCACTTAGAGAAGCCTCCAATTCCCTGGGCAACTAACAAACCAAAGAAGTTTGTAACCTACCTGTTCCTTTAAATTCACAGATCTCTAGAGCAAGAAGATATCTTAGGAGTGGTCTAATTCAACACTCTCGTTTTTCAAATGAAAAGGTGGTTAAAGAAATTACTTGTCCAAGATCTCCCAAAGTTGACAGAGTAGGGCTCGGAATAGAATCTACTGACATTAAGCCTAACTACATTGCCCAATTTAATAAAGCAAGCTGATTAGATTTATTACGATTTTATAGTGCTCAAACTGCTGATTGTCAAAGACTTCAGGAAGCATTTAGAAATTGCAAAATTATTTTTCCCAATGAGTTTTTCAAACTTTGCAATTGATTGACTTCAAACTTTTCAGCTTCAAATTTTATGCATAAAAAGGCACCAACAAAATCTCCAAATCTCTTCATCACTTCCCTCACGAAGTTGTATGTGCATGTGTGCACGCTTTATGAGATAAGGTGTCTTGCAGCTCTGACTTTGAACAACAAAGATGCTGAAACTCAGAAGCTGCAAGAATACCCACTTCCTACTTTACTGGTGACATATTTTTGCAAAGCTGTTCTCACTCAGCTTCCTCATGACAAGCAAATTAAGATTTAGAACAATGACTTTAAGTTCCTTTTCCTGATGTTTATTTTTCACCAGTGAATTTGAACTGTAAATATTATCTGTCACTGCATTTATCCCATGCAATGTTTCCTCCAGAATTAATTCCTGGGAACATTGATCCTACTGAGATATTTTGAGAGAAAAAATTGTTTTGTGGTCAAATATGATTTGGAAATTGCTGCAAACTCTACTCTCCCTTTGATATTAATAGTGCACACTAGTGTCTCAAAGACCTTATAGTAAAACACTAGTTTAACTTTGCTTAACTCAGAATTTTCCCAATATATTTGAATCACTTCTCCCCTGCAACATTTATGGACATTCTGCAGAAGTCTTAGTGGTCAGGCCATGCTGGGATAACAACTAACACTTATTTTGTGTGCACTGTATTCTTTACAGTGTCCCACGCACTTTAGAAGGATGATTTTTTTAAAGGCTCAAATATCATAGTACATATTCAGACTCCACGGTCAAAAGGCCCAGGGTTTAATTTTGGCTGTACTTTTCACTAGTTGCATAACTTTGGGAAAATTACTGAATCTCTGAGCCTCAGAATCATCACTGCAAAATAGTGAGAAATGGACAGGCTATGATGTAATATGGGGAGAAAAGAAAAAAAGTACCTGTAGAATATTCAAAAAAAGTAGAAAAACACGAGCAATGCTTAGGTTTTCTATTTTTTTGTTTAACTGCACCAAGATTCAAAAAACACAGAAGTCCTGCCATTATGTTTTTGATAACAACTGAGGCTAATTTTTAAAATCTTTAAAGAAATATCACCTGAGAAATGACCATTGGGTGTACTGGGTGGATTTTTTTTCTCACATTTTTTAACACACTGTGATAGTTCCCTGATAGATACCTGGTAGTTTTCTCATAATCTTAGAAAATCTTTTATTTTAGAAAACATACTGTCTTGTAGAGCACACAGAAATTTTTCTAAGTTTTTAAACCTTCTTCCTGGCCCTGGTCCTCAGTGGGTTTGGGGCGCAGAATAGTTTATGTGTAGTTTCCCATGTAAATGTAGGGTGCATAACTGTTTGTTCCCACACTCGCTATTAAGAGTCTTTTTTAGCCCACAATAACAGATAACCTTTATAGAGTGCCCACTGTGTGCTTGATACTGCTCTAAGAGCTCTGCTTATGGAGATGTTCATTTAGTCCTTCAAAGTCTTACAAGATAGGCAGTGTTATTGTTCTCATTTGCAGGTGAGGGAACATGCAAATTATGAGCCTGCCCAAAGTCTGACAGCTACTGAGGGGCAGAGCTAGATTCAAACCCAGACAGCCTGGCTCCAAAGCTTGCTCACTGGACCAACGTGCTCGGTTCCCCATGTCCAAATCCTGGACAGCAGGATTGGTCTGGATTCCAGGGTAGGAGCAAGAAACATGGGGCAGAGTAGGAAAAAGGAAAAAGACAAGATTTTCTTTTCCATTTCCAGGAGTCAGGGAACACGTACGTAGAGGTTTACTTCCAACGGCTCACCATTTCTCCCACCAATACCCCGAATTACAGAAAAGTTTGCTTGGCTACACCGCCAAGCTCTTACTTCTCTCTGCATCTATTCTCCCTCAGCTCCCCTCTATCTTCTTCCCTCACTTGCTTGGTTTACACCTACTGTATTTTGGTGGCCTCAGCTGAGATATCAGTTCCAGCAGGAAGCCTTGCCTCCCTAACTCTCCAGGAATATTTTTCTCTAAGCACCCAGGACCCTGTACTCTCCTTACCTTAGCACTCATCACATGGTACTATTAATGCCCATTTGCCTGTGGCTCCCAGTAGAAAATAAACTCCAGGAGAGCAGAAATGCACTTGTCTCATCTCTGTTGGGTCCCTAGGGTCTAGCACAGTACCTGGCACATCGTTGGTGCTTAACAAGTATTTGTTGCGATCCAAACCATTGCTATCCCAATGGTTTGCCATGTCCAAAATAATATTCCTTACCTCTAATTTCTTCCGTAGTGCATACACAGGAAAATTATATCAGACTCTTTAATGGTAGTGGAAGAAATAAGGAGGAGAGTGTTTCTATGGAAGCCTTGTCTCCTTTGTCCTGTTCCATTTTCATGTGCCCATCACTCCTCCGATGTCCTTCACCAACGCTTAATTCCTACTCCATTCCTCCCATCAATATGTGTTAGGAGGGATCCCTTGTAACAACACTGTGGTGAGCATGTGCAGTTGGGTGTTGGCCAAGACTCTCAGGAAGGTCCCTACTGGGAGACTGACCAGGCCCAGGAAGACTATGTGGGCAGAAGTCTACCAGCACTATGATTATACCACCCGTTATCTTGGCTCTTTAGGCGCAGAACACATTTGAGCTGGAACCAGAGATGTTACAGCAACACGTGCTTCTGCTATGTCCATGAAGTGGTAAGCGGTGGCAGGTGTTGCCCACTGAATGCCAGTCTACTTGAGACTGAGAGCAGTAGGGGCAGAAGGCAACGTGAGAGGACATCACCTATTTTCTACCCCTCCAGCTTCTACTCTATGTTATAATTTTGTGAGTAAAAAAAACCCCTTTACTAAAGCTGTCTTACAACCAAGCTGTAGTACTCTAGGTTTTTAATTTTTAGTAATTATTTTGTCGGTATAAATCTAAGAGATTATATAAGTGATTATTTTTCCATATATTTCTGGAACAGAAGTTTAGGTATTTGCTCATTCAGTCACTCACTTATTCACTGACTCAATGCTTGCCAAGCACACAGTACCAAGGCATGAGGGAAAACCTGGGGATGCTTAGGGCATGCTCCTTGCTGTCACAGAACTCACAACGCACAAGGGTTTAGGAACAGAAATAAATAACACCATATAGAATGTAATATGTATGATATCGTGGAAATGTTAATTCAGTTTTAGAGATGTAGGAACTGAGGTAGCAGTAGGTTATTAGAGCTGTCCAGTGGAATGTTCTGGGATGACAGATATGTTCAATATCTGTGCTGTTTTCTACTATAGCCACTAGCCACTGTTTAAAATGTAGTTAGTGCAAGTGAGAACTTGAAATTTAAATTAAATTAAATTTAAATTTCGATATCTACTGTGGCAAGTGGATACAGTATTGGATAGTACAGAGGTAGATAACAGTCTATCAGACAGGTAGAAATGTAAAAACTCAGAGAAGCGTTGGCTTTCAGGAGGTAGGCTGGAGTGCCAATGATGCAGAGAGAGAACCGAAGCTCCTGTGAGCTCCAGGCCCTTACACTCCTTTCCTGGTGGATGTCTCAAAGGATCCTCAAAGATTCTTCAAACTGAACATGTCCAAAATAAAAATCATGGTCCTCCTCTGCATCCTGGTCATTCTCTCAAAACCTGTGACCATCTAATTGTTCAAGTTAGAACCTTTGGAGTCATCCCTGATACCTGCTCATTCTCACCCACACAACTGATCCATTTTGTAATCTAAGCATCTCTCAAATCCATTCTCTTTTCCCCTCTCCACACCCACCTCCCTAGTCTAGGCTCTTGCCTGGGTTACTACGTCATCTCCTACTTTTTTAATGGCTTTTTAAATAAATTGTGGTAAGAACACTTAGCATGAGATCTACCTTCTTGCCAAATTTGTAAGTGTACAATACCACCATATACACAGTGTTGTACAGTAGATCTCCAGAACTTACTCATCTTGCATAACTGAAGTCATTTACTAGATCCTACTTATTTATGCTGCTACTGGAACAATCCTTCTCAAACACCAAATCTGACTGAGTGACCCTCATATTTAGGCTAAAGCCCTAAGTCTTTAACATGGCTTACAAAGTTTGGCCCCTGCCTACCTCTCTAGTACCATCTTTTACTGCTTTTTTCCTTTCTCTTCATTGCAATGTCACTTATCTTCTTATCTTCCTCAAACAGCGCTGGTGCTAATGGAAAGCAGGTGGCACGTACAGATGCCATTAATGTGTGTGTGTCTGTGTGATCAAATATATATCCCTGACATGTGGTTATAACAAAATTTGAGGATGCTCCCAGAGGTACTGTGCAGGTGCCTCTAAGAAATAAAAATAAATGCTTTTATTTAGGCCTGTGGTCCATCATTGGTTAGTGTAAAGTTTTAATTAAATAAAAGCTTTCAAAAAGACTCAGGTCATGTATATCATTTTAACTGGGTTAGTAAGTGTGACCTATGCAAGTACAATATGAGAAAACTCAGCTTACTTTAGCAGCATCAAATCCCTTGCCAACTAGTTCCTCATAGATGCAATCAAGATGAAAACAAGGAGCCATAACTTAAGTACGGTCTTTTAAAGTCAGAGTATTTGGCATGTGGGTGATGTCAAATGTATTTGGCAGAGCAAAGTGCTCAGATGGAAGCAGAGGAGTGAGAGACAGAAGTCTCTCTTCACGTCACTACTTCCCCGTAACAGTTGGCCCCTCTGCCCCTCTGCCCTACACGGCGTTGTGCTGTTGTTTCCTTTTCTGTCTGTTGTTGTTATCCTTAATTTTTTCAGATGTTTCAGGAAAATTACATTATCCACAGGTTGTTCAGGACACGACTGTCTTCTTAGGAAAAAGGAAACAAGCTGCAGGCAGGGCTCACTCTAAGCAAAACTTAGCTGACAAAGTTTGCCTTTTAAGGTCCCTATGCTTCCAATTGGTGTCTCGTTTCCCTTTTCAGATACTTTCTCAAACCCTGGTCCATGCGTGGTTGTATACCAGGAGTCTTTAGTCACAACTGAAAACACGATGCACGCATTGAACCTGTTGGGACCTATCCTAAGGGTACTAGACTCTTATACAAGGGCTGGCTGGAGTTCTTAGCATGATGGGAGAACGGACATTGTCCAGTGAGTCTTCTGTGCTTCTACACAGGTAACTTGCCAAATGCCAGGTCTTGTATCACTTAAGACCAGCCCAGGGTTTGCTGCCAATGATTTAACAGGAACTGTGCTAAATACTTTTTCTACATTTCCTTTTAATCCTTACAATAACTGTATGACATAGTATGCTTATGAACCCTAGGAGCAGAGATTAGAAAACCTAACCTTAAAGAGGCCAAGAATCTTCCTTGGGGTCTCACAGTGAGCAGAAAAGCTGGTATCGGAACCCAAGTCTCACTAGCAGCAAAGCATCTGCTCTTAACTCGGCCTGATGAAAAATTGTGAAAACTCCTGCATTTTTCAAAACAAAAAAAAGCACTCGAGTCTTTATAATGCACCTCACTTTTCATAGATCACTAGGAATTCACAGTGCTTTCTGTAAGTTCTCCTATAAACTTCAAAGCACACTTAAACTTCCCAGCTTACAAAAATACAGCGACAAATTTGAAAAAATGTTTTTTATCAGTGCCACATCCATCCTCTCCTTTTATCATTAGGCTCACAACACAGGGATCTGTCTACAGCATCAAAACTTGAGAATGCTTTTCTTCAAACTTGCTTATCTTGGTAGATCCAACTAGAAAGCATTATAAAAGAAAGGCACCTTTTATTTTAGGACAACTGCTTAGCTCTTTTTTGCATTGGCTTAATTTCTTTTAAGTACTATATGAGCATAGGCCTATTTTGAAGATTAGATATTTAATACACTAAAATATTATTGAAGAACAAGATGAATATTGATACCAACTAGTGAGCTATCTAGATAGTGGGGTAAGTAGGCCAGTATAGTTGCACTTGGGCACTGATCAGATTCAGAGCATAAAAATGTGCAGAGCTTTAGCTCCTCTCATCCCTTAACCTTCCTGGTCAGTTTGGGTGGGTGGGAAGGTCGATTACCAAGCATAGAGACCTCCCAAAGGAAGAAGAGTGGTCATTTTAGGCAGGACTTTGGGCTCCATTGTCATTATAGCCTCTATTATCATAACAGCAGCTCTTACAGTCATACATAATTATTCAGCTTTTCAAAGTCCATTTATCTTATTGCTTCCTTTTGTTTTTGATATTTTTCTTTTCTTTTTTTTTTTTTTTTGCCTTGAGTACCACCAGTAGGGCCCAATTGTTTTTTCAATTTAATGAATAGTAATTGTATGTGCCATGTGAAAAGCTCTGTGCCGAGCAAACCTTAAGGCCACTGCAGGGCAGAAGGGGGAGAAAAATGAAAATGAAAGGGAATAGAGAACAGAAAAAAGGAAGACGGGAAAGGGGGAAAGAGCAGCAAGAGGCCGAGACTACAGGTGTTTTGTGAGTGGCACGCTACACCACTCTTCCAGGCTGGTGGCCAGCTGGCTTGTGTACAGTTTAACCACCAATTGTTAAAATAGTGAAATAGCTGCAGTCCTCCAAAGGCTCCACCCATCCATCAGAGACCCTTGGACCTTTCTATGATCCAGCAACTAAAAGGTTAACACCTGCCATAGCAAAGGACTTTCAGGACTCTGGTGCTCAGCCACATCAAGTGGTCAGAGCTATGCCATCCAAGATGTCAGATATTTGAATAGCACCTTCGCACCTTCCCTAACTAAGCAAATGTTTAAGACCAACCACAGGGCAATCACTACCTATTTGTTTAAATGGATTACTCACTCATTTGCATGTTTTGATGTAACCAGTAACTTCTAGTATCCCGTCTCAGTGTTAAAGCATTTCATTTGGTTTGAGAAAAATACCTATGGCTTAGAAACACTTCCTCTCCCTGCCTTCCCCTTCCCTTTCCTCCCCCACTGTAATAGTTCACATAGTTCTGCAGTATTTCCTAATGTGATCTAGGAACAACTTATATTAGAATCACCAGGTGAAGATTAGTAACTATTCCCATTCCTGGGTTCCACCCTAGATCTCTTCAACTAGAAACTTTGGGGGCATTCTTATGCAACTTAAAGTGTGAAAACCTTTGAAAGACTAAGGCTTGATGTTTTCTTGCTCCTTCTGAATATACGATACATGCACTGTTGGTCAGAACCTGTAGCCATGCTGGCCATATTTCTCCTTAGAGGCCCATTTAGTGTTTACAATAAGAAAAACATGTAAATGATGCTGGTTGGCTGGAGTGTACTTGTAATATTTTAACACAGGAAAGAACCTGAAAGCTTTCAAATGCCAGATCTGGTAGAAGAATGCCTTTCCATGGAGTTCTTTTTTTTTTTTTTTTTTTCAGGAAGGATCTCTGGTTATTAGGCATTGAAAATGTACAAAGGATAAAACAACCTATCACTCTAATTTGGGGCAACTCAGTTCTTGTACTTGTGCTGAGATTGACCAAATTCTTCTGGATATAGCCTGTTCATCAGCAGTTCATTTCTAGTAATATAATGACTATCAAGAGCAACATAAAACAAACCCACTTCCTCGCCCTGGCCATCCCTTTCCACTGATTTCTTCTGAGAAGGAGGCCTTTGAATAAGAAACTTCTGCTTATGTGCAAGGGAAGACAACAGCTGAGTTGAAGGGTGTGGGAGATAGCTAAACTATTCTGAATAAGAAAATGGAAGGAGTGTTTTTATTTTTAATTTTTTTTGTTTTGCTATTAAGAAGGATGGGTCAAAGAAATGAGGAAAAGAAAGAAGAGGGGGAGACACAGGGAGAAGGCAGGAGCCTAAGTTGCAAAAATATCTAGTTATTTTTGAAAAAGGGAGATTGCCAACATTCTGTTTTAAGTTTCTAGTTCAAAGTGCAATGTAAATCCCTCAGGCTCCTGAAACCTTCAGGGAAGTCTGTTGTGCACATCAATACCTTAATGAGTGGCCCTCAGTGAAAACGAAGAAAACATGCTGAGTCCTTGTTTGGGTCCTTACAGTACCACTCAGAGTCAGGGAGGCCATTCCCAAAGCCATCCAAGTTAGAAGAAGCAGGAGCTAGAAGCTGGAAATACCCTTGAGAAATCAAGCCACCTGCTCATTCATCGATCTGCAGAGAGCTTTAGATGTTTCCATAAAACGTGGGATGATGTTTGGAACTAACTTTGCCCTAATTTTAAGGAGCACAGTAACACAGCTTTGGTATTTCTTACCTTAGCTTTCCTATTTCAAAATCATGTTGCCACTTGTAATTCTCTGTGCTTTCTTAATAGTTCAGAATTCAGCAACCTCGGTGGCCCTCACAATTCCTTTAAGCCCAGTATTTTCTGTGGGCTTCACTGATCCTAAAGAAAGGAGATTTGTGGTGATGGTAGAAGGAATGGAAGAAGTAAGATTTTTTAAGAAGAATCATGGCTTACAAGATGAGAAGGAAGAAGAAAGTGGGAAAATGGAAGGGGATGGCTGTTTGGGGGGTGGCAGTGGAGTGTTACTTGCTAGGTTTAGTGCCACAGGCAGCTCCACTTAAACAGTAGGCACACTAGATAGTCTTAGTGGGAGTGGAGAAAGTGAGAATCCCAACTGGTAGGGAGAGATCTAGCGGGACATCTAGAAACCTTATCTGGTTGCGTGCATTCGGCCACCAGAGCAGGATTAATTTTTTCCCATGAGGATTAAGAACTCAAGCCTTCAGAGAAATCAAAGGAGTGAGATTTCCTACTTGTCTAATGGCTCACATCAGGTCTAGAAAATTTGTTAAGTTTAGAAAGACACGGATGATGAAATGTATTTTGTGGGCTTCTTTTATCTGCCTTCTGCATAAAAGTGCTTTTGAAAACTGGCTGAGGAGTAAGTCATGGTTGTGTGTGTGTGTGTGTGTGTGTGTGTGTGTGTGTGTGTGAGATGTCGGCTTTCTTACCCACTCTAGATGAACCGGATGTGAAAGGCGGGAGAGCAGAAGTCCCAGAGAAGCTGCAATCTAGATCGTCTATAACTGAGAGCACACAAGGCAACCTCAACTTCTCTAAGGCGACAATTTGGAAGAGAAATAGGAAGCCCTGTAGGACCTTAAACACTAAGGGGGACTCTTTGTGGCACTAATCTAGGTTTCTTTCTCTGCCTTATAATAGCTGAATGCATTTTATTCCAGAATAAGGTGAAAAAATGCTCAAACATACTTTGGATGTCTCAGATACTTATCTGCCTTGCCATTTTTTTGGGGGGGGGACAGGTTTTTAGTTGCCTGGTTGTACTAATCAAATTGCCACACAAGTTGCTTTTGAAAATCAGATGAGCCACTTTATTCTGAGAAGTATAAGAAAAACAAGAAAAGAGAATGGTATTCTATGTGCCCCTCTTCACCTTGAGAGACCTATTGCCACCCCTAGAAAAACAAAGGCTCTGTTGCCAAGACTGAGGCTGAGCAAGCCGTTGTGGCGTGCAACTGTGCAGCTGCAGAGCCGTGCGGCTGCTACAATAAAGACAAACAGCTGATTCTACAACGTGGGTTCTTACTTTGGGGAAAAAAAAAAGAAACCTCATAAGATTTTTGGTTTAGATTTTTTTTTCTAACCAGATGTCTCATCTTCGGTTACTTTTTCCTGATTGTATCTATGGCTATTGAGCATTTTAGATGTTTTTTTCCACCTTTGACATGCCAGACAGAATGAAGTGCAATCTTTCTTCCTTGGGGGAAATTTAAATAGAAGAGAAAAATGTTTCCTATCTATTCACCAGTGGTTAATATAGCAGTTGAATATCTCCAGTTTATGGACTCATTTTCTCTTCCTTATTTCTCATATGCTGGAAAAACAAATAATCTAGTGCTCTAGATCTGCAGTCCCTAACCCCTGGGCTGAGGCCTGGTACTGATCTGTGGCCTGATAGGAACAGGGACACGCATCACCACCTGAGCTCCGCCTCCGCCCCCCTCCCCACTGTCCATGGAAAATTTATCTTCCATGAAACTTAGGAACTGGGCTGCACAGCAGGAGGTAAACGGCTGGCAAGTGAGGGAAGCTTCGTCTGTATTTACAGCCGCTCCCCATTGCTTGCATCACCGCCTGAGCTCTGCCTCTCCCACCCACCCCCTGGGGAAAAATCGTCTTCCATGAAACAGGTCCCTTGTGCCAAAAAGGTTGGGGACCACTGCTCTAAATGGTTCCTTGGGCTTTAGAGCCATGCTATAACTATCACGATTGTGCCTTCTCTAACAGGATTGGATATTTCCAGATATTTTTGTAAGAACAGGTAGCTGGATTTCTGCTCCTGAGAAAGATTTTTTTTCTTCCAATAGCTGCAGTTACTCTTTTATTAGAGAAGTCAATTTCATTTTGTTTTGAAAATAAAAGACATATACAAAGACATGCTTTTAGCATATGAACCTATCGTATCAGAAATAGTTTTAATCAAGGTAAAGAAGCAGCCTTTAATGCCCAATGCACATTTATAATAAAATCGTTTAAGAAAGGGTTTTATTTGACTTGGGTTGGAAATTATTTTAGCAGACTATATCAAGCAAGGCATCTCCTGCTCAGTGGGCAGACTGAATCACAATATACTTTTGTCCAGTCTCCCTGGATAGTTTTTTTATGTGATGTGTGTAAGCACAATTTAAAGCCAATCAGGAGTAGCTTTTGTATAATAGTATTTGATTATCTGACTCATATATTTGTATTTGATTAATAAACTTTCTTTTCAATCTTCTTCCTTCTGAAGTAAATTGCAATTTCATTTTAATGATTTTAGTATTTGGGGGATTACATAATTTTGATCAAATTTGTTGTGTACTAAATCATCTCATAGTGCATCCCATACTTTATTTGAAGGTAAATCAGTCATTGTAAAAATACCTAGATCTTGCAAGTGGTCAGAACCTCTTTTATATTGTGCAAAGGCTACTGAAGTTAACATAAGGCCAGTTAATAGACAATATTTTCATATATATTTTTTAAGCTACTTAAAAATATCAATTTCAGCCTCTTGATCACAGGAATAGCTCTTACAACAGGGCAAATCATGGCATGTTTTACAGAAATTTCTGTTCCCATAACTAAGAAAAGTGATAGTCTCCCTTATAAGCATGGTGACTAAGGAAACTCTTCCCTGCAAACTAAATGATAAGTATGGACTACTACTGAGTTAAAATTAATATTAAAAGAATAGCTGGTGCCTGAGCAGAAAGAATTTTGAAGGTTAAATTGAGTGTCATGGCAGACACTCAATTTATGTTAGTTTCTCTTCTGCCACTTTGCTGCCTCCCTTTTGAGGGGGTGAACTGATGGCCCTTTTATAAATGTTGTTGATCCCTAGACTATAATTAAAGTATTTATTTGGTATTAAATAATCAGGGTAGGGAAGTTGCAGGATGTCCCTCCTCCAATTCCCAAATAAAAATAATAAAAGCAAAATAAGGTGGGGTAAACATTGTCCAAAACCCACCAGAAGCCACCCCACAAGAAAGGAAAATAACCTCATGCATAAACTTCCTGGAGAAACAGAAGGGAAGAGTTTCCTTAGTCACCATGCTTATAAGGGAGACTATCACTTTTCTTAGTTATGGGAACAGAAATTTCTGTAAAACATGCCACAAGACAGCTTTGCCTCCAGTGTTTCAGTGTCCTGAAACAGTCCAGTCTGTGAGCTGTTTCAGAAAAGGTGTCTTGGGATCTGCTCTTTAGACACCTGGTCCTTAGACTCCAGGTGCGCAGTGGCACATGAGCACTTGGCGAAATTCTGCTGTAAAGAAGAGCACTTACCCCAAATTTCTAAAATGTGTTTGAACATAGAATCTCCTTTTCCTGTAATGGCTAGGAGCAACAATTTGGAAAATGCTGGTACACACTGATATCAAACAGTTTTCAATAGATAAATATCTGATAAGGTCATTTTAAGAGAGCACGTGTGAAAGGAGAATGAAAGGAAAGAGAAAGGTGATAGCTTCGGGGTCTGTGAAGGAGAAACTTATCCACTCCTGCAAACAAGTTACTTGTTGGTGAAAATAGCCCAAGCACCTTCTGGTTTCAAGTTGCTGTAGGCTGGATTAGTTAAAGTGATGCATATACAGATGAGGAGGGGGCACATCACCGTTAGCCTTTTGTTAATGTCCTCTGGGATGCTGACTTACCCCTGTTGCTGTCCAGGTGCATTGTGATCATTTTTGTAGCTAACGTATGGACAAATCAGTCTTGGTTTCTCTCCAGCGCTAAGGACAAGACTAGAGAAAGAGTTGAATTGAATATTTCCCTGCAGATTTTTTTTACTAATTTTAACATGCAAGCTACCAGTGAGGCCAGAGGTTCTTAAGAACCCAAACTTTGCTGCTGGTGTGGCATGGTGTTGATGCATGGGAGGAAGTTCCTCATGATTGGCCCCAGAACCAAAAGGAACCAAAGAAAGGGTTACTTCAGAGAACATTCTGGTATTCTGGATTTTCTTTTTAAAGTTTAGCCTTTTGTAACCTTAAATGGTTCTTAGGAAAAAAATTGTTAGTTCCACATTCAGGACAGCCACATGTTATAGTCAAGCTTACAGTTTACAAGTAAGTGAGCTCCATAGATCTGCAAGGTAGATTCTCTGGATAAAATTCATTTTGCATCAAAGCTCCACTCAATTGAGTGCCAGTCTATTGGCAGGAGTTATCTAATTTGTTCAAGTAACTGCTAAACTATATAGAGAGTATCAAAATCTAATAATGAAAAATCGGGAAGCAACTAAATTCTGATTAAATAGACTTTTGTGAAAGGAGAAACCAAGTAACAAGAATTTATATTACTTCTGTGTTCCAAATGATGAGAGAATGGCAGGCTGGTGTCTGCCTTCATCTTCATGAAGCTTAGAGTGTATTTACCAAAAAAAAAAGAAAAAAAAAAAAAGAAAAAAAAAGAGAGAGAGACACATTTCAACCATAGGCCAGAGAAAGGGACAGGAATGAAGATTCTTTGGGTGTCATTTATGCTTGATTTATTATCTTGTGATTCCCTATATTTCAAGAGAGGCAGCCCAGCATGGGCTGGTGGTGGTGAGAACACAGTCTCTGGAATTAGAGAGACATGCGATCAGCTAGAGCCCTGCTTAGTCATGTTATAACTTTGGGCAAGTTACCTAATCTCTCTGAGGTCTAGTTTCCTAACAGAATTCCTATTTCACAGCTTGGGAGGAATAAACAGGGTAATGTATATCTGCTATATAACAAGTCCACAATAACTGATAAATATTTTAATGATTAATATGCTAGACAAAGATGATAAGAGATGGAGGGCACATCTGGGGAAGAGATTTAAAGAATTGGATGTGAACCTGGAAAGAAAGGAGTGAGGTAGAAGGCTAAGAAAGTAGTATTTGAGTTTTAAAAACCTATAGGGTTATTAGATGAAGCTTTAGCAATTAATTATACGAACACTAGTATAATTACTTGTAATAGCAAAAAAAAGTCTTTTTTAGAGTAAATCTCTACATTCACTAGCAAAGCATTTCACTTTAGTCAGTATCTATTAAATCTTACATTTAGTAATAGAAGCCCATTTTTTCTAAAGCATATAATCTCCTTTCTTTCTCATCTTATTATCAGCAAATGGATAAATTTTCTAATTATACCATGCAGCAAATAATTTATCCTGAAGCTCTGCTATTTGCAAATTCTTGCTTAGGCAGGTATGGTTTGAAGCTATAATGGTTGTTTTTTATCTGAGGTACAGAAGAAATAAGGAAGAGCAACACGGGACCTTTTAGAAGGTCTCACAAAAATCACAGTTCTGCATTGTGAACAAGTATTGAGACAAGGTGATGGATAAGGAGGAGCCATCATGTGCAGTAAGGCTGAAGCTTTCTATAAGACAAATGATCAGGGGGTCATTCAAACTTGCTTTCTACAGGATAGAGTTAATGGAGGACTTGATCACTGATCTGTTTATCAACAAGGAGAATACTGACCTCAGGGAGATGACATATTATTGCAACATGTTTCTACAATGCAAAAAATGAAAAACAACCTTTAGGCCTAGAATTGCTTTCATTAGACCACACTTTTGTAAGAAGAAAAATATGACTAATAGTGATGTGGTCATTTCTAGGCATCCTTTCTCCTCTCCCCCACAGTAAACACCAGTTGCACATCATTTGCTTAAAATATTCATTATCTGACACATGAGTGAGCTTCCCTCATCATTATGCAGGGTTACAAATTTTATCAAGTCATTCAGTATCAAATCACCCCACATGCTAGAGTACGGCAGTGACATCTCTGGTAGAAAATTAAACTATTTACTCAGAAGGAGAATAATGTACCCCTTTGTCTGGCTTATTTCCCTAGCTATATACTATGTTAGGAATCAGAAAAGTTCAAAAAACTTGATACTGAGAGATAGAAAACAGCTAAGATACAAAACACAAAGTACGAGTTCATAAGAGTCTTGTTCTTCTTATTAGAAAATCGGCCTTAGGAAACATGATGAATTGTGTGGATATTTGAAATCGCTTAAGGGTTTCTCATCTCTGCACTATGGATGTTTTAGCCTGGATAACTCCTTTTAGTGGGGGACGGTCCTGTGCATTGCAGGATGTTCAACAGCAATCCTGGCCTTCACTCACTAGCTGCCAGGGGCACCCTCCAGTTGTGACAATCAAAAATGCCTCCATACATTGCCAAATGTCCCCTGGGGGTCACAATTGCTTCTTTTTGAGAACTACTGACTTAGAGGAGTGCTCGCTTTTCTGCTCAAGTCCTCTGTGGTAGCAGGGGTAACACACCTCAATCTCGTCCAACAGAAATGAAACTGAACTAAGGAAGTAAATGCGATGGTTATCATTGAGCAAAACCACTTATCAATCAAATGGATGCATCCCGTTTCTGTACCCCCACCTCACACACAAAAAATCCCAGCCTCCAATGCATTTGTTCACAGAATGCTTACACAGAACCAAGACTTCCTACTTTCTCACGTCTCCCACACAAAAGAAAAAAAAAAGCCAAAGAAATTTCATCATGTATACATGAGTACTAGTTATGGAATCATTCCTTGTTACAACATTTCCCCCAGAAGCTAAACCACCCTCTTCTGTGGAATACATTATACTAAGTAGCAAATAAGAAAAGAACTCACTGTTTCCAGAAGTGGTTTTTCGGAATTTCGACAGGTCAACATTTGGTGGTCTGTTGGGCTTTTGCGGAGGCGGATCCAAAGTAGACAAGGGAGGCAAAGACTTCTGCTTTGGGGTGGCCGAATTCTTGTCTCCCTTTTCCTTCTCTTGATTTTGACCCCATGGCCCTCCCACTGTCAGCTTAGAAGGGGCCTTAGGGAACTTAGCGGGAGGAGCCCCGGAGGCTGACTCTTCCTGATTCATTTTGCTCAGGAAGATGTTCTTAGCAGCATCTATCGTCCTGTCTTCCTTCTTTTCCTCACCATTTTTGGAGAGGCCTGGGCCTCCTCTGCCTGCAGCGGGTTTCAGAACCACTCCAGGAAAAGGTGAACTTGACGTATCACCTGCGTGGTCTTTATTTTCTTGGTGTCCCCTTGCCGGTTTTAAAGGGACACCTTTGGACCTGAGTCCCAGAGGAGCTGGGGCACCTTTCTGTAGAGACATATTCTTACTGGGGCTCTCATCTTCATGGGAGTCCTCGGTACTCAGAGATGGCTTCTGGCCAAAGGCAGGTTTGGGGAAGAGGGGTTTGGGGTCAAGATCTTGTGAGGCTGACATAAACTTGCCTTTAACCCCAGCCAAGTTTGGGAATGCTTGCTTCAGTTCATTTTCTGGGGCTGGAGGTGTAGGCCCGGGTTTCGGGCCTGGTGTCTTTAAGTCATGGTCTTGATTTACACTGTGAAGTGATGGTTTATTTCCAGGAGGCCGGGGAAACCCAGGTTTGGAATCTTCTCTGGGCAAGTTGACGGGCTTGGGGCCTACAGGTTTCAGAAATCCCGCTTTCACCTCAGGGTCTCTGGTGGCCGAGGTTGCTGGTGTTCCAAATCTTTGGCCCACTCCAGTAGGCTTTAGAAACGGGGATTTGGGCTCCTTGTCAGGCTTTTCCTCAGGAGAAGGTTTCGCTGCCAAAGGTGGCTTTGGGGACCCAAACTTAGCAACGTTGCCGGGTCCTGCAGGAGGGCTGGCATTTCCTTGGTTGTTGAATAAGTTCTTTTTTGCTTGTACTCCTGAAGGTGAGTTTTGCCCTGTGACTTTGAAGGGTCGGCTATTGACTGAGAACTCCTCTGTCGGGTTGCCCCCTGTGTTAAATTTCGCCATGAGGGACTTCACATCTGCTTTTCCATCCTACAAGCATAGGGAACAAAAACTAACTGAGAGACAGAAGTCTTTCACAGTTGAAAATACTATACTTTAAAGGGCTTCCTGGTTTGAGGCCCACAGCGTTGCTGATTGGTTAGTAAGATATTGTAACATTTATCTTCCTCTATGGCAAAATAAGTTGTGAGAGTTTCTCAAAGGGGGAGGGCTATTGCTGTGCATATACTTTTCTTTTGGGCATCTTAGACTGACTGGCGCATTTCCTCTTAAGTAACAAATCTCTTTCTTCTCGTTGTTTCTCTAGGTGTCTTGTTGGATTTACTCTAACTTGGTACTTAGCACTTTTTTCGTTTTCTTTGAAAAAATATGGAAGTGACTAAAAAAATGACTTCTTCCATATTTTTATAATTGAGACTGTTACATAGAAACTGCACTTAAAAAAATGAAAGTAAGTCTTGCTGTAAATGGAGGCTGCATGCTTTATACGGCATGGTCATGCTTAACATCTCTGTGGTTTGCAAGAATATTTTTCTGCTCCTATCCACATTTAAGGCCTGTTTGTTAATAGGGTGATGGGGCAGAAAAACTTGCTCATTTTTATAAGTAAGTAATACAGTGAGTTTCTCTACTAATTTGTAAATATTTGGTCTGAGTACTAGCAGGTAGAATGTGCTCACTTTCAAAACTGGTCCTGTCTAGAAGGCACGGTCTGCAGGCACATGGGGAAGGTGAGGAAGAAGCAATAGAGACTAGTCTCATTTCCAGAACTTTCTTTCTACATTTATCACTCCTTCTCAGAGGTTCTGTTACAGTCTCTGTCCTCCTTGTCTGGAACTGGGGTATTACTTAGCAAAGGTAGCAGGCATTCACCTTTCTCTATCAATATAATCCCACTTAATCTGGGAAAATTAATGGTGTGTTTGCTCTTTCTCTCAAAAGAATGGAGCTGAAATTTTCTAGTTCTTTTAAAAATATTTGAAAATTTGAGGCTTACAAATGAAAATCACTGAGATTACATGTGTGGCCATGACAATTTCCCTTTGCATGCTTTAAAGTGTTTTCCTCTTTCTCTCTGTCCCTCAGGTTTCACTGCCACACACCCAAACACGTTTCATCTTTCAAGGCATAAAACCAGATCCCGTCCAGCTGGGAAGGTTTGCTCCTTCCCCTAACTCATGTGGCACTTCACCTGCTTCTACACGCCTCTATGTTATTTCCTCTCAGGCTGATAAGAACCACCATTTAGTGGGTAAACACGTGTGCTTGATACTATATCGTTCCATCTCATTCTTACAGCAATTGTCAGAGAATTTAACTCCATTTCACAGGAAAGGAAAGGAAAGTGAGGCTGAAACTGTGGGAGGATGACACGGCAAGAGCATGGGAACTGGTTTGAATCCTAGTTCCTTAATGGGGCCTCAGTTGCAATAATCCATAAAATGGGGATAATAACACGTATCTGCCAGAACTGTCATGTGCATTAGAGATGGAATTTGTAAAATGCCTGCCTGGCCTACAGCATGAGCTTAATACATGGAAACTGATATTAGAACTGTTAAGTAGCATATTCAAGGGCTCAGAGCCAGGAGCTGTGAGCATAGGCAGGTAAACTCAGGTGTGTGTTTGGGGCTCCAAAGTCCAGAAACTCTCATTCCTTTTTGTATCCCTGCAACACCTAGGCCAGGACCCGACACCCTCCAAATTCTAATATATGCTTGGGGAATGAGGGTCGGCACTGAGCTGAGGGCCGTGCATGGCGATTTTACAAGAAATGGTGCCCTCAGCAGGAATTCCTCCCCACAGCAAAATGTAGCGCATGTGCATTTGCAGGGTGGGGGCTGAAGGACTTAGGCAGGAGGAGGAGACCGGACAGCAATTTCTAGCTTGAATTCTGTACCTTTAAGTTACTCCCCTATATCAGAGTCACTGAAAAGACCTTGTTTTCTAACTTGCCTCCTGTACCGCTTTTCAGTCCCCATGATTTTCTCCAATCTTCAGCAATCCTCAAAGGCAACAGGCAGTAAGACAGCAGAACTAGGGAGAATTTGGGTATTGGGGGAGGAAATAGGAGAGGATGGGTCCTTCCCTGAACCTCCGAGGAGATCACAGCTGTGAATCTTAGCACAACAAGCTTAAAGAAGTACCAAATACAAAAATTTGCTCCCCACTTGGAAGTCTGTCTGTCTGGGGAAGATTTCTTTCATTCTAGAATAAACTCTATATTTTTAAATTTATATTCTAGATCTGTAACTTATTCTAGATTTCTAACAAAATGCTGCATAGCAGGGTGGTTAAGAGCACAGACAGAGGAGCCAGGTGGCCTGGGTTTGAAGTTTACTAGCTATTTAACTTTGGGCAAAGGACATGAAATTCTTTGGGCCTTAGTCTGCTCACCTCCCTAATGGGAGTAATAATGCCTAGTTATAGCAGTGTTAAGAAAATTAAATGAGTTCATATTTGTAAAGCATTTTAACGACTACCTGGCACATAGGAAGGTTTCCTATTTTTATGAAGCAAGTGAAACCTTAGACATCATCTAGTTCCTTTGCTCACTGCATTGGTGAGGAAATGGAAACCAAGAGATTTAAGTGGCATCTGCTTAGTTACAACTTCACATCTTGAATTTCTTGGGGAAAACCTATCAAATACCCTCGAGCAGGGATGAGGAACCTGCGGCCTTCTGATTTCAAGATTGTTCTTTTTTAAGCACCAAAGGAGGCAAGAAAAGCTTCATTTTTCTCTGCCGCACCTCTTTTAATAAAAGGATTTGTTCTGTAAAATTTAGATTCAGTCAAAAGACCACGTAAGGACCTAGAAGACCATAGGTTCTGCATTCCAAATTCCACGTCCTGGTTTTAGTTTAGAAAATATGGAAGTGGTAGATTTGGAAGTGGAACTTAAGTCTCTTGGCTGCCGACCCAGGCCCAGGAGGCAGTGCAGTGTTGAGCTTAAAAGCACAGGCTCTGGGGTCATGACTTGGGTTCAAACCTTAACTTTGCCACTTAATAGCCATGCGATTTAGCAAGTTACCTAACGTCTCTTAGGCTCAGTTTTCTCCATCTTTAAAATGAGAATGATAACTGTACCTATTTGCACAGGGGTTTTGTTTCTTTTAAAATAAGGATGAAATGGGTTCATGCATGTAAAGTTCTTAGATTAAGAATTGCATGTAATATAGGTTAGGTCTGGTGGAGGGTAAACAGGTGGCAAGGAGGTGGCTAAGGGCGGAGAGCGGGAACCAAATTGCGGCTAGGCACTGTTCCCTGGTGGGAACACACACAGTAAAACTTTCCTAGTACCCTTTAACTGACTTAGAGCTCATTACCATCCAATGAACATACCACGGGGTGAGCTTCGTCGAGAATTCTGGAAAAGACTCATGTGCAGAAAGGGAAACTGTTACATAACCAAACTGTTACGTGACCTGTCATGTGATCTGTTGTATGACACCAACCTGCCCATCACCCGCGAAGGTGGGAAACAGCAGCCAATCCCGCCAGGGGAGAGGCGGGACAAATTAGCGGGCTTATAAAAGGGAGCCTGTGCTCAGACTTTCTCCACCCTGGAGGCTAACTCGCTCCGCTCTCTCTGGAACGTATTTTCGCTTTGTGTAGCTTCCTTCAGTACTTTCATTGTTTCTTTCATGCGATACACTGTATAAAATTGCTCTGTGTTTGTGATCACTCCGTCATTGGCTGGACGCGGTACCAGTCCTCATTCTTGACACCGGGAACCAGGGGACCAGGGAACATCCCCACCGACAGAGCGATAACAATATACATCTAGTGATTATCTGCCATCTCTGTTTTCTCTAACTCGCTAGTGACACAACAGCGTTTTCTCCAGGTGACAGAATTCTAAAGTTACAATCATGACTGTGATGTCCTAATTTTAAATAAGCACGATTGGAACAAACGTGCTCCTGAATAACATAATAGAGTTACAATGTTTGAGATTGGTTTATTCACACTCTGAAAACTCTCACGGGATGTTGAAAGGAACGAAAAAGCAGCAAGTTCCTATGCAGGATGCCTTGAGAAACAGCACAGAGCACCTGGACTTACCGATGTGCCTATAGCCTGAACTCTACAATGATTTAATCAGTAATATTGACTTATTACCTTTAAAGTTTGTTTGATCATTATCATTGTTAATAAGATTACTAGATAAAATTTTCAACACCCAGATTCATCCTCCTCCCGATTCAACCTTAATCCTAACAATAATAGCTAGAGTTTTTCCTTAATGATAGTAATAGAAAAAACCGATTAAAAAATGACATTCGACCATTTTTATTTTATTGCAGATTGAAAATCCATTCTGTTTTCTAGGGCTTTTTTTGTCTAAAAAAAGGATAAGAGCAATATATTCTTGTATGATAGGGTGAAAAGTGAGCCTTCCTAGTTTTAGGGTGATCAGATATCAGATATCATGTGAGTTTATGCTTGCTCTGGAATAATTATGTAACGCTTCCTTTTACTCTCAAAACTGACCTTCCTTAAATAATAAACTACACAGTGACCTTCCCCAGTTCCCCTCTCTAGAGGTACTCACTGTCAGCAGGTTGTTGTGTATACTGCTAACTGATGCATATGCAAATATATATAAACACACCCATACACACATGCATCTTTCCTGTCTCTGCTTTTCACACAAATGGAAACTCCTGTTCTGTACCTGGCTTTTTTTTCCAGGATCGACATTCGGTTGATATATACCAGTGCAGCTGGATATATGATCACCAACTATTCTGATTGTTGGGTACCTATGCAATTTTAGTTGTTAAATATTTTCAATATTAACTCTGCTTTTTTTCCTCACCAATTGGCCTATATAGGTGCATATTATTTGTAGGACTTTTTTTTTTTTTTGAGACAGAGTCTCACTCTGCTGCCTGGGCTAGAGTGAGTGCCGAGGCATCAGCCTAGCTCACAGCAACCTCAAACTCCTGGGCTCAAGTGATCCTCCTGCCTCAGCCTCCCGAGTAGCTTGGACTACAGGCATGCGCCACCATGCCCAGCTAATTTTTTGTATATATTTTTAGTTGGCCAATTAATTTCTTTCTATTTATAGTAGAGACGAGGTCTCACTCTTGCTCAGGCTGGTTTCGAACTCCTGACCTTGAGCAATCTGCCCTCCTCAGCCTCCCAGAGTGCTAGGATTACAGGCGTG